>VSDK01018075.1:18618-42740 GCA_009767595.1 Symbiodinium kawagutii
ATGATGATGATGATGATGATGATGATGATGATGATGATGATGATGATGATGATGACGATGATGACGATGATGATGATGATGATTATGGTTGATGGTGGTTTATGATGATTATGGTTGATGGTGGTTGATGGTGGTTTATGATGGTTTATGATTGATGACTGATACATGAGTAAGAACTGTTGAATTATGGTCATGAATGTTTAATATGTTATGTTTTCGGTATGGTTTGGGGACGGCTGCATCGCCATCCATACTTGGCGAACACGATAGATTGCAAATGACTATTATGGGGATGATGGGGATGTTTGTTGGTACCAGTATCGACGGGCATGGGATGAAACTAAAACGGTCAGTCGCCAACTAATCAGTTTTGCTTTGACTGTTTCAAGTTTCAAGTCTATCTCAAAAATCGGTACCAGTTGTGAACATCATTTCTTTGGATGGTGGGTGGCATGACCTCTACCCTACCCATATGTATGTAATGTGCCTGCAGACGTGTTGCTGCCCACGGAAACATGGTCAGGCCACCAGGTCGACACGGTGAGTGATCACCACGATCAACATCTACTTATGATTCATAAGAGGTATAGCCTAAGAATGGTTGATAGTAGGGAATAATAACCAACAATACTAGGGAACATATCCACGATATGGTGGTTTCTCAAGCCATAGGGGTACCCCAAAAATGGATGGTTTGTCTGTATAAGCGGTTTATAATGGATGATAAGTGGGGGTACCCCTGTTTTGAGAAACACCCGAATATGCAACCTTTGAGCACCACGTGATTTGCCGCATTGAACAACCTTGAACCACTATCAGTTAGACGATTATTAAAGGCGCCCAAACATTCCTATCCAGTAAGGATGAACCGTTACCAAGTATCCATGGTGAACCACCCGCTATGGTTGATTATTACAGTAACCCTTATTTATCATGACAACTATCCACTCTTAACTAACTAGAGGTATATCCACATGGACGAACCACCATTTGTTTATGTAGTCATAGTCATAGATATGTTTCGGTGTCATCAAATATGGGTGGTTATTAGTATTCATCATGAACCAGCATTGCCAGCATTCCTTTTAACCATCATGACTATATCATCACTATGAACCGTCATTGATTGTGTCAATAAGTTTAAACATTGATTCTATTGACCAAGATTAACCATCGTTAAGCATTGTTCACCTGTCAAACCAAATTAACCAATATTGACTCCCTAAACTGACCACCACCAATGAATCGTAATAATTAATCATCAATACTAAGCTGACCATATCTAATCAGTATTATCAACCACATCTAATCAATACTAAGCTGACCATATCTAATCAGTATTATCAACCACATCTAATCAATACTAAGCTGACCATATCTAATCAGTATTATCAACCACATCTAATCAATACTAAGCTGACCATATCTAATCAGTATTATCAACCACATCTAAGTAACCAATGATTATATGATATAGTGGTATAATCTACACATTGGTTACCAATCATTATCATCCACAGCAGTAATGTTCATCTAAGTAACCATTGATCACTGCCATGAACTACTGAGAATTCCCATCAGCAATGACTCGGTGGTCAGGTGAAAGTTGCCACATGGAGCCCTGATGGACAGCTGTTGGCCTTTGTGGATCCCAATGAGGGAGTTGGCGTCCGGATCTCCAGCGAGCGGTTGTGGGGGAGATGGCGGGCCAGGAAACCGACTCATTTTCATGGGAAATTTGGGCTTGGGAGACCAGCCAGCCGGATGGCTTGGCTTTTCCCGGATGGTTGTTGGTTCTCCTCGACCTATGATTGCTTTGCTGTACCCAATCTTTACGAAGAATCAGTCCCACGTGGGCAATCTCAACGGCTGTTGATTGTTGCTGGTTATCAACAACAGCTGACCAGCTGACAGTTAATGATTTTTTCTACCATTTCCCACCATCCGTTGTTTCCACATCATGTCCTGCAGTCATTGAGCATGTCTAGTTGTTGGTTTGATATGGTTTGATTGACATTTTCATTTTCCCCAGTCTTTGCGATAGCCGTGAGGGGCTCGAACCTTCGCGCTGGTGACGACTGTTGTAGTCACGAGGGCGGTGGCACTAATCGAGCCATGGATTCATCGAATATGGCATTCAGTGGGAAGATTTTGGACCTGATCTCATCGTTGACGCTCAGCCCCTCAATCTGTTGCTGTTTCCAGACTGTATCGGTTGTGGTTGCTCTTGATCACTCCATTGCTATGTCTACGAAGGAAGTCATTGTCAGTGGCGAAATTCTCCAGGTGGACCATCCTCTGAGTGGTTTGCTTGATGGCAAGGATCTCCATGAGTGTCGTGGTGGACATGAGCGTCATTCTTCCATTGATGTGGTTTTCTCCACTGACAATTGGGAGCTTGTTGCAAAACATCATGATACTGTGATCCTTGTTGGTGCTACTGTCGATCATTCCCGAATCAGATTGTTAGCCAATGACCGTACTGTGGGGGTGTTGCCTTTTGACAGACGAAAGGCCCAACGCTCAGAAAAGGTGAGAGTAGCTGAAATCTTCGCAGGAGCCTACAGTGGGTGGTCACATGCTGTGAATGCCTTGAACAAGGAACGCATTCCGGTTGATCATCTTTGGATGCTTGATTTCGATATCACATGTGCCCGTAGCTATGTGAAGACGCATTTTCGTGCATCCCTGTGTGACTCTCCCACACCAATTGTTGAGAGCAGAACCCGTAGTGAACTTGATGATGGTGACTTCTTTCAAGATGCTGATCCTTTGTATGTGGTGGCAGACTTGTCTGACAAATGGTGGATGTCAGTTGTGGATGTTTTTGACATCGACATTCTCATGGCGAGTCCGCCGTGTCCTGCATGGAGCTTAGCGGATAAGGCTCCTGGACTGGCCAGGGATGATGGTGTCGTTTTGCTGGTATTCTTTCTTATGGCTGGATATCTCAAACCCAAGACTGTTACCCTGGAGAATGTTGCAGGATTGTTGGTCCACAAGGATTGGCCCTTGGTACTCAAGATCATCCGATTTGCGGGATTTGAAATCCATTGGCAGCATACCTGCGACCTTGTTGCTGTTGTACCGCAACACCGGGACCGGTGCCTTTTGATTCTCACATTGAGAGAAGTTGATGATCTACCAAAGCTCAAGTTGATCAGATGGCCAAATGGAGCGTCACACACACTGGGAACTTATGATGCTATCTTCTATGGCTCCCATCCCTGGGTTGATGATGCAATGTTGACTCAAGAGGAACTGGATCTATACTTGTCTTTGTCAGCATGTCCCAAAGCCGCCAAAACCAAATCTTCGGCATGCACCATGGAAGACATGTACAAATACCGTATCAGGAGAAAGGGGGATGTGGCTTCTTGTTTTCTCACCTCCTATGGCAAACCACTCCGGCTTAGTGCGGATCTGGTCAAAAGGGGGGGGGTCCTTGGATCCTTGTTTCTGGATGGAAATGAATTGCGGAAGTTCACACCCTTGGAAGCTGCCTTGCTGTTGGGAACTGCAGACGATCAATGGATTTCCTTCGATTGGCAAACTGCTTTCCATCAATTGGGAAATGCCATCTCTCGACCACATGCTTTGCTAGCATTGTTGAACTCGATTCTGACAATTTCGACCTTTCCTTGGTTGGATGATCCTCAGATGCTTATGGTTGACCTTATGAATGAGCATCTTTGTGCCAGTTGCCTCGTGATTCGACCAGTGGAGGACGGTGTGATCATCTCGAAGCCATCGGCTGATTTGAATCACGAAATTCCACCAACGCTGCCAATGAAACAAGTGTCACGGCTTGTTATCTTGGGAGATGCTTTTGGGTGTGAACTGCAGTGTGAGCAAGGTGTGGACCTCAGAGTGGTCTTGCAACTCCTCTTCGGTTATGAAGCTCAGTTTCAGGTGTCCATGCCTTTGGCCAAACCCCTCAAGAAATGTGTGCCTCTGCCCCAGGGGATGACCATGCCTGCATACGACTTTGTTTTGAAGATTCAAGGGAATCCGAAGTTGGTACTGAATGAGAAGTACTTTGCTACTCGCTCTTCGGTGGCGGGTGCTATGGTTGCTTTCACAACGAAAGGCCTGTTGGTACTGAACTCTACCCAGGTGTACTACCCTGCTGATGTTTTGATGGCTGTTCATCTCCTTTCCTGGTTCGAAGATGATACGTTATCATGTGATGACCTGCAGGGACAAAGTCACCCAGCTGACAAACAGTGTCCGACTTTCGTTTTTGTGTCAGAACATCATGCTGATGTGGTGCCAGTGGGATTCGATGTCCAGGACTTGTATCTGCAACCAGTGGCTGATGCTTTCCATGCCCTGATACCCGCAGGTCAGGAACAAGTGCTTCTCATGTTTCTTGAGCATTCAGGAATCCTTCAAGCAATCATGGCATTGGGGTGGCATTTGACACTTCAACTTCGTGTTCAGACATCGGGTATGGCTCTGCTTGTTCTTGCATCCGTCGCTGGTAGACCTGCCATCTCTGCACAGGCCATGCAGCATTTTGTCATGGCACGGCTGTTTCACAAATTGTTACTTCGGCAATGTGTGAACATGGATCAAGGTGTGTGTTTGCAACTGAAAATGTGGAACACAATCATCTGGAACGGTCAAGTGGATGCCACCATCACGGGAAATGTGCTCAGTGATCTATGGAGAAAGGCTGCTGGTGTGTTTGGCAATGCTGCTGACGTCAGATATGTTGTAGAAGGAAAAGTCGTTTCTCCTGATCGTCCTTGTGTTGAATTCGCAAAGTGGCATGACTCTGAAGGGGTCGCATCCAAGATTCAGATGACATTCCAGCCAAGAGGGGGGGGTAGTCATGGTGCCTCGGACTTGCAGCATGTTGAATCTCCTGTCTCCCCTATCCAAGTTGACGAGGAATTTCCTGATCCAGTGGCATTGGAGGCTGTCAATTTTGAAAGGGCCATTTCCGTGATTCTTCGACAAATCATGCAGAGGTGCATCCCGGACAGGGTGTTTTATCCTGAAACCATCCGTGGCCTCAAGATTGAGCAAGTCAATGGGATGTTGCAAATGCAGGCAAGCATACCTGACACTATCTCGTTCATGCAATTGTTGCGTCATCTGGGTGTTGAAGACGCTGTAGAAGATATGGGATGGTCAGTGTTCTTGCAATTCTGTCGCTTTGAGCACCCGGCAGTGGTTCGCATGACCATTGTGCCCAGACCTGGAGTCCAGCACATGTCAAGAGAAGCAGTCTTAGCGATCATTCTTGGAGCCCTGTATGCATTCTCCCTTCCAAGACCTGTCCCTTTGAGTGGTGACGTTGTCTATACAAAGGTCAAATTGTGGGACTGTTGGGTGTTTGAAGGGTACCTTGATGGTATGACACCCTGTGATATGCTGCTTCGCCATTGGGTCGACATTGGTGCCTTCGTGAGTCGTGAAGAGGTCTTCCGTTTGGTTTGTCATGGCAAGCAAGCAAGTAATGAATTCCCAATCAAAGAATATTCTCGTGTGGATGCTTTCAATCGCAGAGTTGCTTCCTTCCATTTGATCAGGAGATTGCGTGGAGGGGGGAAAGGACCACCACCGTCACAGATTTCACAGGTCAAGACGGATTTGGCGACCTTCTTGTTGAAAAGTGGGGCTGATCTCAAAGAGGTATCGATCTTCGTTGACAAGATCTTGATGGTGGTGGGCGTTCCAACGTTGAGTCGAATCACTGCAATCCAAGAGTCGCACATGAAGCTTGATGCAATTGAGAAGCTGGCCCAAAGTGTGAATGTCAAACCTCCTACAATTCAGCAGACATCAACTCGAAATCAATCGCAACCCAAGAAGCAGACACAGTCCAAACAAAGGGTTTGCATGAAAGCCAAGGATTTCCGAATTCAGGATGGATTCTTCAAGAAGGAGTCGGGTGAACCATGCGAAAGATGTGAGTGTGTGCAGGCTGGGGCCCATGGCATCGTGCTACTTGATCCGGAAGATGCATATGCATGGGTCAAGGATCCTCTCAAGATTAGTCCGGATGAATGCGGCATTCTCATCCTTGGAACCTGCCCCATTAAGGGCTCATTGTGAATACACCTGCAGTGTCATCCGATGGTCGCAATGTCTTGATTTCCACATGCATGCACCAGTTGGGGGAAAAGCAAATCTCCTGGGAAACGCCTCAGAAGGCCGATGTAGCAGTCTGCAAAACTTCCATTTTGGCAGTGACTGTCTTCAAGGACGAAGTTCCTGACCATGTGTGGGATGGAGTGGTGTCTTCACCAGTGAAAGCAACGATTGAGATCCTGCAGAGTGCTGGTGTGACCTTGACAACTGCATCTCCGCCCTGGGGACGTTCGTGGCAACTGAAGGGGGCGAAAGCTGACGCTGCAGTCGCTACCAGTTTACAGTTTCATTGTCGGGTGGAAACCTCTGAACTGGTTGACTTGCTCAAGGCTGCTGGAGCCAGAGGGGTGTATATGACACCTAAAGTCGAAGGCAACCAAGTTGACCCTGCTTATGCCGTGGTTTGGGTTACAGCCCCTCTCGACGAATTGAAGATCAAGCTCTCCAACTCACCGAATCACCTGGGGTTGGTTCGTGTGGACAAGGCTGGAGGCCGCAAAATCAATCGTGGTGTGCGATGTTATTCCTCAGACTATTCTGCACTCTTTACAGTTCTGAAACCAGGAGTTCAAGCAACATCTCATGTGCAATGCAAAGTGTTTGCCAAGCTTGCTCCCACCCCGGTTGGGGCAAGTCAACAGCAGGTACAGGAGTGGTTGGAGCAGGTAGGCTGGACGGGTAAGCCTATCAAGCCACTGGGAAGTGCTGCATGGCTCATTGGTGCACCCTCTCGTCCAGAAGAGTGTTTTGCAACTTGGAATGGACAGACTATTTTGCTGCAATGGTTGCCAGAAAAGCCGTCATTTTCGAATCAGGTACTTGTTGCTGGACCTCGGCCCAAGGTTGACAAGCAAAAGGACAATGGCCAGTCGGGAGATGATGATGCTTGGGGAGCATATATTCGGAACAATGGGGGTACCACAGGTTTGGTTGGAGCGTCCAAACCTGCGGTGACTGCCTCCAAAACAACAGAGGGACCTACAGAGCAGAGACTGAACCTCCAAGCCAAGCAAATCCAAGAACTCAAGGAAGCAGTCTGTACTATCAATGCCCGTGTTGATGAAAGTGTTGCAGGCCAGCAGAGTTTTCAACAGGAAGTGCAGAAAGGATTTGCTGCAGTTCGAGCCGAATTCTCCGAAGCTTGCTGTGGTTTCGAAAAATCTCTTGCGGAAAGACTTTCCAAGCAGGATCAGAAGTTCCAGTCCAACTTTCGTGAATTGAAAGATTTGTTGGCTGCAAAGAATACACCCAAAAAGAAAAAACAGAAGAAATCGGATGGTCAAGCCCAGGAAGTGCCATCTGATGATGATGAAATGTGACTAGGTCCCATCCAGTGCGTTGTATTTCTCCATTCCAATGGAGATGCCCTGCATTTTGTGATAATGCATGTGCCAGTTCAATGCAGCAGACTTTGTGACTCCCTTGTGACTCTCACACTTGCATGCTGCGTTCTTGGTACATTGACCTGTTCAAATCGACAGGTATGGCATGTGAAGCATCAGCATTATGCATCCGTCGTTTCCATGTCTGCATTTGCATTTCTATTGGGTTCACGTGTAGGTGAGGCTCAGAATCCTGGGCCTCCTCGACACTTGCACCAGGGAGTGTCCACTGTGGCAATCTGCAATCCAACCGCTTTGCTGGGAAAAATTCCGCTGCTTGACAAGTTTCCGGCTGATGTTGTTATTTGTTCTGAAACCTCTGTTACTCCTTTGGCATCTAATTCTATCATCAAGGAAGCATCTCAGTATCGTTTTAAGTGCTTTTTCAGCCAGCATGTGAAGGCTAAGTTGTGCAATATCAGTGACAAACCTTCTTTGAGGGGTGCTGCCGCAGGTGCGGCCATTTTGTCCAGGATACCATCTAGGAAGTTCAGGTTTGAACCTAGTGCTGAACTGTGGGACACATGCCGCATTGCATTTTCTGTGATTCGCTTTGATCACTTTGAGATTTTAGTTATTGCCTTGTACGGTTATGTCCATGACCGCCCTGCTGAAAACATACGTTTGAATGACTTGCTTTTGGCCAATGCGGCCCAGATTGCATTAGCCTCGGGAATGCCTTTTATTATTGGTGGGGATTTTAACTGCAGACCGGTTGATTTACCATCATACAGTGTACTTGCTCAGGAAGGAGCACAAGAGGCCTTCTGCTTCGCACAATCCAAGTTTGGCATCGAGCTGCCACCTACTTGTAAGAATGTGACGAGACATGATTCGTGCATTCTGCATCCCTTTTTAGCTCAAGCCACAGTGCATCTTCACGTTGATCCAGATCTTGCATTTGAACCGCATTCCCCTTTATTTATCAGCTTTGACTTTCAGAAGCAACACACGCAGCTCCCTAAATGGGTGGTTCCTCGTTCTTGGGAATCTTTTGGTGTTGATGAAGATAATCTCTCTGACAGTTATGACTTTTTCAAGCATGAAGTTGTTTGCCCCGGTCACATTGAGACTGTTCAGGAGGGTTGCCAATTGCTTGAGCAATGGTCCCAAACAGTCGAGAAAGCTGTTGATCGAACACTTCGGCTACAGAATAAGCTTGATCCAATTAAGCATCCGTATCGTGATCTTCCTCCGAAATGCAAAGGCAGATGTAAACCAGTCAAGCGCAAGACTCAATCGCATGGATACTCTGTGCCCTCTCAGGATAGGCTTGGTGGCTATAATCCACCTGATGAAACTTTTAGGATTACCAATTTCAATAAAGTGAAACAGTGTAGGAGGCTTCGGTCTTTGGTGAAGTCCTATGAGAAGTCCTTCCGTGTTGACAGTTCCTGTCATCCTTTCCCTGCTGTGCAATTCCGTAGGCAATTCTTTGGTGAGTGGACTGCAATTCGCTCTGCAAAAGGTTATGGGAGATCTTGGGACAGATGGCTTCTTGCATTTGAAGTGGTCACCTTTGTTTCCAGTGACCTACCTTCGTATGATGACCTCAAGACATTCACTGACATCACAGTTGTGGATTGTGATGCGTCCTGTAAGCAAGAGGCCTTGAATCGTGCAAATGTCAAAAAGTTTTTACTTGAAGTTGATGTGAAAGAGGATTTTCTTTCATCCATGTATAAAATGGTTAAGGGTAAGCCTACACCAAAGTTGGATGAGGTCCCCATGACCTTTTCTGCCAGTGCTAAGTTGTGCCGTATGACCCATGGTCAGCCGATTCAATTGCAACTCACAAAGCAGTGTGACTTCCTTGTGCAGCAGCCTGCATTTTTTGGTAATGCCAAAGTTTACCTTATTTCACAGGCTGGACTTTTGCTCACCATTCGCTTGATTGACGGCATTCTTCCATCAGCAGGTGAACTGCGCCAAGATCGGGTGAGTACATGTGCACAGGAAGTGTTCCATGAATTCTCCAGATTTTGGTCTCCACTCTGGAATCGTGATGAAAATGATGAACAATTTGAGTCGGAAGGATGGACTGATCTTTTGGAAGTTATTGATAATGTTCCTCTTCCCCCGATGCAGGTTAATGTGATCCTCAATAATCCTTCGATTTGGAAACAGACCATTCATAAATTGAAGCCTGGTAAATCTGAAGGTATTTGCGGGTGGAGGTATGGTGAACTCAAACTTCTCCCTGATGCTGCGGTATCGCACTTGTGTGAAATCTTTTGTCTTCTTTGGAAAGTTGGTCTATCAACGTTCTTGATGACTGGCAAAACAGTCTTGTTAGCGAAAAACGACCAACCGAGGTCGATCAATGATGCTAGGCCAATTACAATTTTATCCTGCCTGTATAGGCTGGCTTCCAAGGTGGTGTTTGATCAGGTTGTTGCTCAATGGTCCACTGTGCTTCCCTTCACGATTAGTGGAGGTATCCCGAAGAGGGGCGTCAAGGATTTAGCTTTTCACCAGGCCTTTGCAGTTGAGCAAGCGGTTACAGATGGTCGGCCACTTATGGGGGCATGCCTTGACCTTGTCAAGGCATTTAATTTAATTCCTAGATTGCCCATTAGATTTATGCTTCATCGTATGGGTATGTCATGGGAATTGCTTGAGTTTTGGAAGCAATGTCTTTCTCGGCTGTCTCGTGTCCCTGTGATGGCCAATGGGGTGGGCGAACATATCGACAGCACCACTGGCCTTCCCGAAGGCGACGCTTGGAGTGTGCTGGGCATGATCGGGCTAAGTACTCTGTTTTATTTTCGCCTTTGTAGTCCTGTACTCACCCCTTGTTGCTTCGCTGATAACTGGAGTTGGTATACTTCGGATGAGCGACAAAATTTTGTGGCTTGGCAAATGCTTCTCAACCTTGTCGAACTTCTTCGTATGAAAATTGATTTCAAGAAATGCTGGATTTGGGGTTCCACCAGGGAAACCAGAAGACAGCTTGAGAATGTGAACTCTCTGTTCCCTGATGGTCTTACTTCCTTGGAAGTGAAATATGGTGTGAGAGATTTGGGTGAAATTATCCAATACTCTTTGAAAAAATTTTCCAAACCTTTGATTGCACGTGTTCAGGATACCACTCAACGACTTACGCGTCTTGAATGGATTGCTATCCCTTTCGCTGAAAAGGCCAAGGTGGTCCTTGGTGGTATTTGGGCCCATGGTTTGTATGGGGCAGAACTTCATTTTCTTGGTGCACAACATTTTAAAACCTTGCGTCGGGCTGTGTGTAGGATTTTTGCTGGCCGTCCAAAGCATTCGTCCTCATTTCTTGCATGCACCTTGCTTTCCAAGAAAATTCTTGACCCTCTGTTCTTCGTTTTGCAAGCAGCTATCAGGTTTCTTATTCGATTGGCTGATCTTTTTCCTCAAGTGTTTCAGCAGCTCATGCATTTTGCAAACACCACTGCACGTTCAACCCCGTGTGGGCCGGTGTCAAGCATTATGAAGTACCTCTCGGAAGCAGGGTGGCAGTTTACTCTGGAGGGATGTATCCATGAGGATGGCTTTGAAATCAATTTTCGCAATGATAGTTGCAAAGAAGCTTTTCATAAACTGCAGTGTGCCTGGTTTTCGCATGTGCATGCTATGGTTTGTCATCGCAAGGGAATCCCTGAGTCTTTACCTGACTTTTGGACTACTCGGTCTAAATTTGTTCATCTTGAAAATTCCCAGAAAAAGTTACTTGCGCTCAACGTTGTCGGTGGGTGGCAATCGGAAGTCACCAAATCCAAGTGGAGTGCAATTTGTGATGCTACATGCCCTTTGTGTGGAGAGCCTGACACACAGAGACATCGTTTCTTGGAGTGTTGTAAGTTGCATGAAGTGCGGTCAAATCATTCCAAGGCTTGTGAAATTTTGGATACCTTACGTCCAGATTGGATGTATCATCCAATTGCAAAGTTACCTGAGAACCATGGGGTATATCTTGCATGTCGCAGTGCTCTCACTTGCACCCCGGATATTGAACACATTGATGACCTGCCGGACCATCCTAGGTTCTACACGGATGGCTCTTGTGAAAATCCTACGTTGAGTCAATATCGTAGAGCCTCCTGGTCTGTTGTCCTTGATACATCTTTGAATCAGCAAGAACGTGAACAAGCCTTGCAGTCATGTGACCCTCGTAATACCATGCCGCAGCAATTTCGATGCGTTATGGTGGGTTTGACTGAGGGTAAGCAGTGTATTGCCAGATCCGAGCTATTTGCGATTGTCAAGGCCTGTGAGATTGTGGTTTTTCATGCACACACGGTTGGTGCAACCTTTTTCACTGACTCTCAATATGTTATGAATGTTGTCAATTTTCTTCGGTCACCGCATAGACCGCAAAGCTTCAAAATGGCGAATCGTGATCTCATTGCTAAACTTGATCAGCTTTTACCTCAACGTAACTTTTGCTTTGAAAAGGTGAAAAGTCACAGGGAGTTTTCTTCAGCCACAGACTCGGAAGACCTATGGAACATCTTGGGTAATCACCTGGCTGACCAATCGGCGTCTTTGGCATTGCAGCATGTTCCTTCCGACTTCTTACAATTGCGTGATGAGGTCATTCGTGATTGGAAATGGGAGTCGGAGCGGTTGGACCTTGTCATTAAATTTTATTTGGAACTCAATGTTTTGAGATCTGAACTTGTCAACAAACAGTCGTCGCAGGTGCGACAAGCGCAATGCGGTGTTGTACAATATTCTGATTTGAAGGATCAGGATTTTTCAAATGTGGAACCTTCAGCAATACCTATGCTTTCACATGAGATGGCTGTGTGCTCTCTTCAGGGTGCGAACTTAGCATTGAATATTGTTCAGTGGGCACAAACTTTGCAATGGCCGCCGGAAGAGTTAGCGACGCCTCAACAGAAACTTGGAATCACATGGTTGGAATTGCTATTCAACTTCTACGTTGTTACTGGATGGTTGCCACCGGTGCGTGTGTCTGGACATGCTGTCCAGTCCCAGTACTATCCATATCATTCTGTGCAAGCTAAATCGCTAATGCCATCTAGACGTACTGCTTCAGCTATGTGCTTAGTTTTCCAGAATGCTGTGCAGGCTGTGGAATCTTTACTGCAAACTAAGCTTTGGAAGAAGCCATCGAAGCAAGGGGCAGGTGTCCTTCGTCTTGCTGGATTTTTTGGCGAATCAGCAGGGATTATGTTGAGGCCTACTATGCTTTGTTCTGATCAAACGATTGACCTTGTGACTTCGTATCTTCAGGCGGTTGGTACTGGGAAATATCTGAATTTGCCATTGCCGGAACTTCATGTTTCTCCTTCAGTTGTTGTGGAGCCCATCGTTGAACCTACTTCTGCAGATCGGTATCGGGCGTGGAATCGCAGGAAGAAGGCTGGATTGTAGTTTCTCTCTAATTTGTAATTTGCTTTTCGCAGTTTCACATTTAGTGATCTTGGCCCTGCCACTGTGCCGGGGGCCTTGGTCGTTGAGTGGACCGCTCAAGCGTGAGGAGAGTCTTTGCGATAGTTGGTTGATTGACACATCTTCTTCAGAGGGTTGTTGAAACTACCAACCAGATGTGGCTGTGACCTTATGGTTTCCCACCTGGTTCTATCCATCGTTTCCCACCCTTCGCAGTTGTGAGCCTCCCCAGCGCTAAACCTAGGTGGCCACCGTTGAGGAGGCGGTGGCTTTCCCTGGTGGCCACGACTGGCGGTTTCAGGGTGGGTTCCTGGTGGTATAATGATTTGGTTGGTGTTTTTTTTTTTGATTTTCCTACTTGTAATCATTAACAACTGGTTGGTTGACTAATATTTTTCATAGGGATGGTTCAACCACCAACCAGTGATGGTTGGATGCCTTTTCAATGGTAGTCAACAATCAACAAACCAAGAAGAATAGGTGGTCAATCACAATTGATGATCTGCAATCTTGAAATCTGATGGTTGAAGGTGACTAGTTGGTAGATCACTAGTGGGAAGCTATGCCCAATTTTCATCACCAATCAACAACAATGGGAAGGTATGCCCAGCAACCACATGAACATGCTCAGTAGAGGTGGTTAGTTATTGTTGGTTCCCAAGATCAAGCATTTGCTCAACCATAAATACATTGCGTTTGTCACCGAAGATGAACTGGCAACTCTCATCACCAATCATGACTAAGATGAGCCATTCACAAATGCATCACTGAGTATCAGTACCCGTTCCCAATCACATTGAACTGTTTACACAAATCTATTCTCAAACCCTTGTAATTGCTACAAACGTCATGAAACATCATTGACCTTCCTGAACAATTAGTAACCATCACCAAGCATCATCAACAACAAACCACTGAACATCATTTGAATCCACCATGTTCAGCACATCCTGAGTCCACTTGTGAAGAAATTTTGTGCAGATCCTAAGATCATTATATATCATTATCAATGAGCCATGGTTACTTAAAACTTAGTATCAGTATTAACCACTAGTCACCACAAGAATAGTAAGATAACAATGAATCAATGACCATCCACCATCCTTGATGAATTGGATGCACCATCCACCATCCTCGCGCACGTACAGGAGCGCCTTGAGATGACAATGATCCCAGGCACTGCTTCCGGTGGGAGACATGGCCATGCATCTGATGAGCACCAGATCATGCCATGGGGCGCATGGTCATGGATTGGTCATAGATTGGTCATGGCCTTTACTGCTTGATATTTTCAGTGGGATGATTCCACGGTCAATCATTAAGTTGGTCATTGCATTTAATCATTTGATGCTGATTTTGAAATTTGGGGATCGCTATGGGTGATGTTTAATGATAATCAGGGATTAATGTCCTCATGGATGAATTATTAAGAGTTGTTAATGATTTAGCTATCGTTCATAGTTGGCAGGAACGATTCTTAAAAAGTACTTATCACGTGGTGAATCATGAAGGATTGCCACCCCGAACAACCAGTGCAGTCATAGACCGACCCCCGATGACACAGACTCCGATTTCGGCGCTTCGAGTTGTCAGGAAGTTCCAAGTCAACAGTGGGAGTCTATTGGTTTCGAGCTTAGCTGAAAGTGCTGTTGCCGGCGACCCTGCTGTCCAGGATGGTTGGTGTCACCAGCATTGCTGAGATATGGTGGTTGATACCGATGGTGCATCATCAATGATTGATGAGATACGGTGCTTCATCATTCTCCAGGATGAGGCCGTAAACCTATCATCCACTCTGTGCTTAGCAATCAAGCATACTGGTTAACTAACCATTGTTCATAACTTCCATGCTTAGTCAGTCTTGTCTCCCATCTATTCAACTGGAGGGTCACCCACTTCAGTGCAGGGGGCTGGTGTTTCATTGTGCCATTGACACCACATCAGTTACTATGGAGGGTCCATGTTGACAAATACCATCATTGACACCGTTGCACATTGACAGGTACCATCATTGATGCTTTCCGGTTTTTAAACTCACCCACTTCAGTGATCCCCATTGCTTGATGATTTGGTGGTTTCTCAAGTCATAGGGGACCCCCCAGTTATGATCCTTTATTAACCGTTTATACTACTAAACCGTCCATTTTTTTGGCTCCCTATGGCTCGAGAAACACCATATAGTTGGTATATCCCCTGTTATTCTTTGGTTATTACCACCATATAGTTGGTTCCCTATGGCCCTTGTCGAACCCCCCCATTTCCATCGAGTGAACTCCATCCATCGAACCTGGACCTCCACCGATGTGCACCCCAGGTCTCCTTTGGGCTCGACCCTTGTGACGGTTGCGTTATATCAGATGCTTGGCTGCGCGACGGTTGAGCGCCACGGGGGGCGTTCCTTGGGATGGGCAGCCCATGTGGGGTTTATCCATTGGCGGTACCCCCCGCAGCTGTGGTCGTTTGCATAGGGAAACCAACCAGGGAACAGGGGGTGCATGAACAGCCGGCCATGTGTGGAATCAAAACCGTTGATAGTGGACCGTTGAGAAATGCTTTATTTATGCAGCTGATAATAGTTATGGATACTTGATAACAACCATGGAACATGGATTATTGATTTATCAACTGAATTGTTATCACACTTCTACAAATCATCGACTATGGTTGATGGCTGTGGTCACCAACCATTATTGCTTGACAACCAACCGATGAATACGAGCAATTAGTGCTTCAGTAGCGCAATGGTTGAAGTGGCCGAGGTCATAGTGAACTACCATGGCTGCTTGGTGATCTGCACGACTGGAATCCCTGGGGAACGAAGCAGTCACGGTCCGAAGGACTGGAAGCTGTACAGTGGGTAGGTGCGTTGTGTCGCACGTTGTGTCGCAACGTTGGATCTTTGTGGATACGCACGTGTGGCCTCTGGACGCTGATGATGTGGTTATTTCAATGCTATTTATGCAGATTACCTACAATGATCCATGGACATTCACCAAGATTCTCCGGTCATTCACAGTTTATTCATGCTTAGTAACGATTATTTCATATAGCCCTTCCGTTATATCAACACTAGGTATTTGTTATTAACCATAGTGATCCCAGCCACCATGATCATCATTAATATTGTGACGAGCTATTGTTATGAATTATGAATGATCATTATCAATCCTGAACCACAATGATCCGATTTAGTGTGACGTCATTCATTGTCATTCCTGATCATTATGACACATCTTGAAACAATGTGAAACATTAATTGATCACATGAAAAAATGATTGTTAATTAACCACCCCAATTAACGTTTCTTCAAACCATCATGAACCACGACTAACAGTCATTACATTACCCATCTTTAATCGTGATTAACCATTATTTAATCACCAGGGAGAATCATTTAATGACCATTATTAATCACCATTATTAACCATTATTTAAATCATTTAACTATCATGAACCATCATTAAACACGACTTTCCCCGCAGTCCACCACTCCTGAGCCTGCCCGCCATTCCTCTCTTTCGCCCTGCTGAGGAAAGGATCATCGGAGTCCAACCTCCAACTGTGGAGGAGAATGGTTGAGCTGTTAGTGACTGTTAATAACCCGTAGAGCTGTCAATCATGAGAATTGTTGGTTATACTTGATTGTTGATAATAGCTGTCAATCATGAGACTTGTTGATTATCATTCATTGTTAATAATGAATGATTCTGATTTCGTTTAACAATCGAAAGATTAAGTTGATAATAATGGTTGATGATTAGTGATAATTCAGCCGTTCATTAGTGATAATTGTTGATATTTGCGAATAACTACTAAACGGCTGAGTGCTAGTAATGAGAATGATTGCAAATAACTTATTATGGCAGCCTTTTGATTATTTTTCATTATTTGTTGATGAACCTGTTGCTGCAACGGTGACTGTCGATGATGGTTGATGATGACTCCTAATTCTAGCTGAGAATGAAGTGCTGGTTGAAGTTGGTCATACAACACAGCTTTACAATAGTTATCAATCAATGAGGAACCATAACCATCGGATCGGAAATGGACAATGCTTACATAATTTTGGCTATGGTGATTGTATGTTCAACGGCTGAGAATTAGTGACCATGTAGGTGTTTCTCCAAATTGGGGTACCCCTAAATCATCCAAGATTAGTCATTTATAGTACTAAGCTCACCATTTTGGAGGGTCCCATATTTTGCTACTCCATTTCCAGTGACAAACCATCCATTTTGAAAAACAAGCCAACCATTTGCAGTCATAAACCAACCATTTCCCAGGAAGGGAATCCCAGGAAGGCGGCTGAGAAACACAGGGAAATCCATGGGAGAACACGGATCTGTTGGTGGCCTACCAGGGCCGCCTGGGCTCATCTCAGGAGCTCAATTCCATTCACTGGCTTTCGCATCGTCGTTGAGCGTGGTGACAATGGTCATCCGATCATCATCAGGTCATCAGATCATCATCAGGTCATCATCAGGTCATCATCAGGTCATCATCAGGTCATCATCAGGTCATCATCAGGTCATCATCAGGTCATCATCATCATCATCATCATCATCATCATCATCATCATCATCATCATCATCATCATCAGAACTGAGAAGTGATTGCGCTTCCGTCGTAGCTTCTTGGATCCAATTTCAAGGCTGTGCAAATTGATCCGCGGGAGGATCGTACAGTGATTTCCTGAGCATTTCCATGTCAAATTGGTCATCAAACTCTCCAGCTCCACAGCTCTTGCGTCGAAACAGTTGGAAGCCAATCTTCAACGAACACGTTTCCAAGCCATACCCCACCGAATCACCTCCATGACTCCAGATGGCCTCCATGTCTCACGCTAGTCATGGTCTAGCCAACCATTTGGGATCCATGTCTTATGGTACCTGTGAACCAGGCAGCCCCGCCTTTGCGCCATGGTCCTGCGGCGCCATGGCCACCCTTTCAGCGCAGCGGGACGATCTCAGGAGCCCTGCCGAGCTGTGGACCCCCTTGGTGGTTGGTGAAGAGCATGCGGAATGATGGGTGTCATTGGTTGTTGGCTGATGGAAAATGGGTTTTTGTCGTCGGTTCAGTATTATAGTTGGATAGTTGCATAGTGTTGCATAGTTGGTTATTATCGTTGGTTATGATAGTTGGTTATTATTCGGCCTAAACTCACATAATTGATGGGCAATAACCCAGTCACAGTGCACGTCACTGTATGGAGATTTCCCCTCACGAGAGGACTCCGCCAGATTTCCAGAGCTACATTCCCATCCCAAAGATGTTGCAGGGGATCCGTTGGCGGATCATTACCAGCACGCTGCACACCTGGCTGTCACTCAATCATTCTTGACCATTCATCACTTTCGTTTCACCATGATGCGCTGGCAGCCATTGTGGATCAGATTGTGAATCTTGAGCATCGACCGCCATAAAGCCATTCTTACTTCATTGTTTATCCGTTTTTGCCAAGTTGTTCAACCTTTCTTTTTGAACAAACCACTATTGAAAACATGGCATCCTATTGTAGACTTTGAATATGAAATTGATACCATTATTTAACCACAATAACTCATCTATCAGGTCATATTTAACCACAATTACCCATTGATCAGGTCATAACCATTGTTAACAACCATTTGCCACTCTTCCCCACACCAGTTGCCCCGCATCCCTCGTTGGCGCTCAGGAATCTGCTGGAGAAACGGGGCAATGGTATCTTGAAATCGTTTGGAAGTGTTGGTCCCCTAAAGCGGTGCAACTTGCAATATGGTGGTTTCTCAGAATAGGGGACCCAAAAGATTGATGGTTATTTACTATAAATGACTATTAATGGATGATTTGGGAGGTCCCCTATTTTGAGAAACCATCATATGAAACACCACAGGAGTTCACGAGAATGGCTAATGATGGTTGACAATGATCGAGAATGATTAATCATAGTTCATGAGGATGAGTGACTGTAGAAAATATTGACGCTCAGTGATAACGGCCGATATTGTTTCGTAATCTTACATAAGGTTTGAGAATTTGGTTTGACTTTGAATCGCCGTTGCCAATAGTAAGATGATTTATAATGACTGACTACTGATCATAAGCGCGTGTTGAATATTGATGATTAAAGTTAGAAGATACCTTTCCCGTCTTTCTCCCGCCCACACACCTGCCCAGCACACCAGCACCCAGCACGCCCAGCACACCAGCACTCAGCATAGCATCATACACCAAATAGCAAAAACGCAACAACTAAGACCCAAATAAAAACTAAAACAGGCGACCCAGCACCCACCCTACCACCAGCAAAAAAAAAACTAAGGCACAGTCCACCACCACACCACAAAAAAAACTCTAAGACCCAAAGCAAACAAAAAACCCCAACAGGCAACAAGCAAAACAAAAGATTATAATAAAGACTAAACCCCTACCCTTAAGTAATTTCATCTTAACAATCTACTTATTAATAGAAAATGATAAAGAGTGCGAGTTGCTTTCTACTTTAATTTCACCTGTATTCTCCCGTATTACTTTACAATCTGTATCATACTTTTTAAACTTAAAATTGCATGGACGGCATGTGCAACTTATTTCTTTTGGTCTTATGTGTAATTCATTTTTAAACTCTAAAACATGATTACAATTAGGGCATTCAATAGAAATATTTTTACTCACTATGTCTGCCTCGTCATTTAAATTATAATTGATTTGGTGATATGTTTGTTTTCTTTCTGACATTTGTATATACATTATTGAATAAATTAATATACATGTAATTAATACAAAAACAAAACCCCTTAAGCAACAATCAATACAAAGAATTATATAAAGACTAACCCGTAGTCTTTAATAATCCCATCTTAACAATCAATATTCCATCACTATGTGTGGAAATTGCCTAAACTTGCAACAAATCACCCCAAAAAATCTTACCCCACTATCTGGGGTAGATTACCCCGCCATCTGGGGTAGATTACCCCACTGGCAAACCCCGCCAATACCACTGGCAAATCCCGCCAATACCACTGGCAAATCCCGCCAATACCACTGGCAAATCCTGCCCCTGACCCCTGACCCATGAACTGGGGACACCCTGACCCATGAACTGGGGACACTCTGACCCGTAATGTTGGGACACCCTGACCCATATTTATAGACCGACCTTTACTTGAAATAAACAACATTAAGTGCATCCAGTAAATCACCAACAGTAAAATAACCATCTTTTTTATACTTCCAATTTTTCAAGTTGGACCACAGCAACATTTTTCTCCTTCCTACCATTTTAAATTCATAACACACTACATGTCCTAAATCCAGTTTATCAAATACATTTTTATTATAGTAATCAATAAACCAGTATCTAGGTTTTAAATAATCAATCATTTTAACCGTTAAAATTAGTTGTTCATTTGTTTTAGGAGTAGAATATACATAATCAAAATATTTAACTGGGAATATTTTGTATTCATATTTTTCATTTAAGTCTATACCCATTACATATATGCCATTAAGTTTATCATCGTTTACTATTCTTTTATTAAGACTATACAATTCAAGTAATTTCATATAATAATAAAGATATTTATTATTTCTTAAAATCATTATATGATTTTAACAAATAAAATTTCAATCCATTAGTTTATACTCATCTCCATCTTTCACAATCCTATAATATTCCAGTGTGGCAGGTTTTGGTTGTTGGATTTTCTTATCTGTTAACATTTTCAAATATTGTTTTTGCTTATCTGAAAATTCCCCACGGGGTCTGCCAACTTGGCGCTTCTCAAAGATTTTATCCATCTTTGCCTTATCTTCATCAGCATTTACAGGCACAACCCTTGCTTCAATTTTCTTATCAATCTCTTCTAACTTTGCTAATACTAATTTTACTTGCTTGGCATATTTAGTAAATCTATCCATCATCTCTTTCATTTCACTGGTTTTGTCATCTCGGCTTCGCCCAGATGAGGCATTCGCGTCATCTCCACTACTTGAAGTCATATATTGTATATTTAGATATTTATTGATTTAATTAATTAAATATTTATTTATGAACATGAAGTGCGTTTAAAACTACTCTTTAAGTATGTTTGTATTTTATTTTTTCAACTTTCTTTTTTAACATATCTATTATATTTAGCATATTCAATAATTAGTTTTATAGTTTCAAGTGTATATTTACAACATTTTTTAATTTTATTATCATTAATTACAGGATATTTATTATCATCTTCTACTCTATCTTCTATATTATCTACTACATTCATATATACATCCAATTCACTAACGGTCATTATATAATTAGATGATATGTTTTTATATAATCTAATTATACATGAACGGGCACTCGCTTAGGGACTTTTAGGGTGTCAAAAGATGAATTCATGAAAAGGCAACAACAGGCGCTTGATCTTCTATCGCTGAAATGAATTAACTGTTCTATGCGCTTATGGCAGATTGGAGGCAACTGTCCCATCGCAGACCCCTATTCATGCGAAGGTTTCCCTACAATATATTAACTTATAAATTATTTCTTAAATATATTATAATGAATAATACAGTCCCAATCATAGCACCAAGAAACATAACAGAATATGAATATAAACAAAGTAAATATCCACATGTGCCAAAAATCCCGTTTAGAAGCATAATTGTTGCAAGTTCAACTGGGGGGAAAACAGTCCTTATCCAAAATTTAATTTTAGATGTGTATAGAGATTGTTTTAGTCGTATTTTTATCTTCTCACCAAGTGTCCATACCGACCCTACTTTTGTAGAAGTTAAAAAATACATAAATAAAGAAATGAAAGTGGATGACAAGAAAGAACAAATATACTATGAGCATTACAATCCTGACGAACTCCAACAAGTAATAGATACACAAACCAAAGTCATTTCATACATGAAAGACCATAAGTTAAAGAAACTTCATAGCATTTTAATTGTTGTTGACGACCATGCAGACGACCTAAATTTTGTTAGACACTCTAAATTACTTCATTCCCTAGCAACGCGCGGGAGACATCAAGCAATCAGTTTTATTCTCTCCACTCAAAAATACCGTAGTTTAGCAAATATCATTAGATTAAATGCTTCTTCATTATACATTTTTAAGTTAAAAAATCAGACTGAATTAGATGCCTTCATTGAAGAGAGTAGCGCATTAGTAGATAAAAAGACTTTATTAGAGATGTATAAACTCGCTGTTAAAGAACCATATTCATTCTTTTTTATAGACATAAATAGCAAAGACATCAACAAAACATTTTATATTCGTTTTGAAAAAGCATTCCATTTAGAATGAAAATATACACCTAAAGAAATGAGAACTTATAAGATTATATAAGCATTATGCCTAAAGTGCCAGTAGATTACTCGCAAACAAACTTTTATAAGATAGTGTGTAATGACTTGTCAATCCCAAATATCTATGTAGGACACACAACCAGTTTCATCAAAAGACAAAGCGCACATAAACGAAGTTGTATAAATAAAACTGATAAGAACTATAATGTTCCAGTATATCAGTTTATAAGAGAAAATGGTGGATGGAAAAATTGGAGTATGGTTTTAATAGACACCGAATTCTGCGAAAACAGGTTAGATGCTCTAAAACGAGAAAGAGAATATATAGAAAAAAATGGAGCAACACTAAATCAGTTGAAACCTTACAGAACAGAAGAAGAAGCAAAAGAATGGAAAGAAAACTGGTGGAATGACAACAGGGAAAGGTTGAATGAGAAGAACAAACAGTATATGAAAGATAATGAAGAATACTTTAAACAGTATAGAAAGAACAGGTATGAAGAGAAAAAGGATGAAATATTGGAGCAACAACGGGATTATTACCAAAACAACCGTGGAAAGAAAATTGAGTATCAAAAGATGTATGTTGAAAATAACAAAGAAAAAGTTTTGGAAAGCAAGAGAGATTATTATGTAAGAAAAGGAAATGAAATTAAAGAAAAACACAAGAAAAAAACCGAATGTGAATGTGGTGCGGTTGTTTGTATCTATGAACTCAAAAAGCACCAAAAAAGACCTGCTCATACAGACAGAATGGTTATGTTAAACGAAGGAAAAACTATAAACGAAATTAATGAATATTACGAAAAAAAAGTAGAAAGGACACAAGCAAAACGAAAAGATAAATACACCTGCTCTTGTGGTGCTACGGTATGTCATTCTGAAAAGTCTAGACATGAAAGAAGCAATAAACACCAAAACTATTTAAAATCATTAGAGCAGTAAATTTAATAATATTAACATCTTTAATATTATTAAATTATTGACATACTACAAAAATCCACTTTTGGCAAATGGCAGTGAAAACGCTCTTTATCTTTCTTTTGCAACTCTTCCACATCAGCAATTATTTCTTTAAGACATTTAACTAATACAATATTATTAATAGGCAGTTCATTACTTATTTCATCACTTTCTACATCAAAGTCTTTTATTTTAGTCATATACTCATTTTCTTTTTTATTACTCTTTCTAAACGCATTTCCCATATTACTATATTAGATTTAATTTTTTGCTGTTGATACCTTCGCCCTTGTTTTAGGTTTTTTAATTTCCTTAACCACTTCTTCTAATTCAAACAGTCTGCTTTCAATATGTTCTCTCATTTTCATCTCTTCTTGAAGTGCTTTCCATAACAAACAGCACATTCGTCCATAATTCATACTTAAATATTCACTATCAGTATTTACAATATTTTCAATATTTTCAGGTGTATTTTCTAAAACCTCATTTGCTATAAAACCGATATTATTTTTCTTTTTCTTATCGTTTTTAAACTTAAATGTTTTAACATTAATCTTTTTAACTATATTGCTACAATCTAAATTTAAATCGTTAATATCCTCTTTTAATCTTTTATCAGATGTTTCTGTAAGGTCAAAACATTGAATATTCGAGTCGCTTACAATATCGGTTCTAACTTGAAAATTAGCAAGAGACTGGTCATAAAACATATAAGTAGAGCCATTATACCTAAATGAAACATCATTAGGTTCTAAACTATCATGAGTATCAAATATATGTGCTTTAATAGTATTACATTGGATAAATTTACCAGTATTAATACTTACATCTTTATCAAATTTAAATATTCCATTAGGAAAACTAACATCATCTTTATCATAAGTTAATATCGTTCCCGCATTTTGTTTTATAACTAAATTAGTATCTCCTATTGTATCTATTGTATCAGTTGCTAGTGTAATCCCAGTGTTTAATTCTACTCTTCCATTTTTTAAATA
>VSDK01018075.1:59170-71615 GCA_009767595.1 Symbiodinium kawagutii
ACTCTTTCATTTCCTGAAAATAGGGAAGAAGTGTATGGCTGGGTATGCAGTCCAAGGTTGTAAATAACGGTATCTTGGAATTGTCACAAATTATCCAAAGTGGCTTTTGATGAATCAGGACAGTTTCCTTGAATAGTTCGTAATGGTTTTAGTAAGCGTTCGTATCGACCAAGCACGCTAGTGTCGAGATTAACGACTTTCCACATCTCCCTTATTCATGATGATAGGCTGGTTGATAGTGCTCGACCGTGTTTGAGAATGGCTGACAACGGGGAAAGGTGATGAGCAAGTGCTGAGACTGGTTAAACCGCAATTTCCAGGAACGGCAGAGCCGGGAGTATCCACACATGATCTTCAATGATGGTTGATAGAAGTTGGGTATAACGGTATAACCAATGTTTTTATTGCCGTTTTGTCAGTTCTAACATGCCAAAGGAAAGTTCACCCTTTGATTTAGCTGTTGGGAGTGTCAACTGAGCATTATGTCTGATCCCAGGACGGGTGCCTTTCTTTGCTTCTTGCTGATGATTATGTTCATTTTTCTCGGATTTGTCATAACACCAGCCCCAAAGTTTGGAGAAACTTAAAGGCGGACGGCCGCCAAACATCACAAGCAGCTATCAATACAGGATCCGAGACCCCTGGGTTGGCAAAATGAAGTGCGCGGTCCAAAAATGAAACGTCAGGAAATCAATTTCGAAAAATCAAAAAGTGAAAAGTCGAAAAGTGCGCGGTGCAGAAATGGATTTTCGAAAAGTCGAAAAGTCAAAAAGTGGAAAAGTCGAAAAGTGTGTTGATCAGGGTTTCAATTTCGAAAAGTCGAAAAATCGAAAAGTAAATGTCGTTTTCGAAAAGCCGAAAAGTCGAAAAGTCGAAAAGTTGAACAAATCCAGTCGATTTGGAAAAGTTGAAAGGTTGTTTACTACCCACTACTCAACATCATAATGTCACACGACTGCACCTCAAAAATATATATCTGAGGAATTTTAGATTTATATATCTCAAGATTTTTAAATTCATATACCTTAAGATTTGGCAATACAATATCTGAGGATTTTAGATTTGATATACTTCAAAATTCTTGAATGTATATAGCTCAAAATGTTGCAACGGATGGGTCTTAAGATTTTAAAGTACTAAATCTTAACATTCGAAAATTTCCTTTCTTAAGATTTGAGCATGAAATTTGCCTAAAGAATCTTAAAATGATATATAGGATTATGTTTAATTGTTAAAATGGTATATCTTAATATTTTCAAATTGATACTGCTTCAATTTTTGAAATGATCATATTTCAAATCTTGGAAATGTTAGTATCTTAAGATTTTGAAATTGATATGTTGATTTTTAAAGGTAATAGATCTTAAGATTTTGAAATTGATATATCTTAAGATTTTGAAACTTATATTTTTTTGAAATTTGAATCGTGGTGCCTCTTAAGATTTCAGAATTGAGTTAGTCTAAAAAACCTATGGTTTAAAGTTGTTGTCAATGTCGGGTTTTGAAAATGGTTTTTCCGTACAATCTTACAATGGGTACACCTCCAAATTTTGAAATAAAAATATATTCAGGTTTCAAAAATTGGTACATCTTAAGAAATTGAAGTTGATATACTTTATGGTTTAAAATGGATATGATAAGTCTTAAGATTTTAAATTGGCCATGTCTTAAGATTTTGATATGTGATATCTTAAGACTTTGAAATGGATATATCTTAAGATTTGGAAAATGTATATCTGAAGATTTGGAAATTGGTATATCTAAAGATTTTCTAATTCATATATCTCCAGATTTTTTAAGTTCATATTTCTTAAGATTTGGCAATACAATTTGATATACTTCAAAATTCTTAAATGTATATAGCTCAAAATGTTGCAACGGATGGGTCTTAAGATTTTAAAGTACTAAATCTTAACATTCGAAAATTTCCTAGTCTTAAGATTTGAGCATGAAATTTGCCTAAAGAATCTTAAAACGATATATAGGATTATGTTTAATTGTTAAAATGGTATATCTTAAGATTTTTAAATTGATATTGCTTCAATTTGTGAAATGATCATATTTCAAAATTTGGAAATGTTAATATCTTAAGATTTTGAAATTGATATGTTGATTGGAAAGTTGCTATATCTCAAAATTTTGAAATTGATATACCTTCAGATTTTTGAGATTGATATATTTCAAAATCTGAACAATGATACATCTTGAGACTTTTGAATTCAATGAGTTTGAAAAAACTAAAAATCTATGTATGTTGTAAATGTTGGGATTTGAAAATTGATTTTTCGCAACCATACATGTCTCCAACAAAAAAACAATATATTTTCACATATTTTTTCAAAATATGATAGTCCTTAACTAAGGACATATGGTTAATAGTCCTTAATGAAGGTAATAGTCCTCAATTAAGGCAATAGTCCTTTAAAAAAGTCCTTAATTAAAGACCATAATCTCTAATTAACGGTCAATCGTCTTTAATTTCAGAAATAGTCTTTAATTAAGGACTATTTTCAGAGACTATTACCCTGATTACAGTAAGGACTATTGCACTAATTAGAGACTATTGGGTTCATTGGGAATTTCAGTGCTGGGCATTTCAAAAAGTCGAAAAGGCGAAAAAGCGAAACGGCCCAATGCATTTCGAAAAGTCGAAAAATCGAAAAGTACTTTTTGACTTTTTGACTTTTTGAAATTCGGTGGGAGTGGAAGTGCGCAAATTTCAGTGCTGGGCATTTCGAAAAGTCGAAAAGGCGAAAAATCGAAAAGTCCCAATGCATTTCGAAAAGTCGAAAAGTACTTTTTGACTTTTTGAAATTCGGTGGGAGTGGAAGTGCGCAAATTTCAGTGCTGGGCATTTCAAAAAGTCGAAAAGGCGAAAAAGCGAAAAGTCCCAACGCATTTCGAAAAGTCGAAAAGTCGAAAAGTACTTTTTGACTTTTTGACTTTTTGAAATTCGGTGGGAGTAGAAGTGCGCAAATTTCAGTGCTGGGCATTTCGAAAAGTCGAAAAGGCGAAAAATCGAAAAGTCCCAATGCATTTCGAAAAGTCGAAAAAATCAAAAAGTATTTTTTGACTTTTTGAAATTCGATTTTGCGTTTCTCGCGCCGGAGATACGCACTGGATTTTACAAGCTTAGGACCCCCCAACAGTTTCCTTGAACAGAGAATCACCCCAAGATGTTTCGGGTGCCCTACTATACCCAACAATTCTGAGACATGCCAAAACTCAAGAATGGCACCCGAGCTTCACTGCCACTGGGAGCCGAACTATCAACCAATCATGATGGGATGCGAAGGAATCACTTGCGACCTGAATCTACCAGACATTTCTGCCCTGCTGGCAGAACATGACAGAAGATGGATCAATGCAATCTCTGCTCAAAGTGCTGCGTTTCATCTTTCACATTGTTCACCAAGTGCATGTGAGACAGCCTGTGGAATATAAAAGTCAAGCACAAGCAACAAGACTGTCATCAGCATCAAATTATGTCATCAAAATACTCGCAGCAGCAAGGGGTTTCCATCGTGTGACCATGGAAGTCTGCTTCCTAGCGTCAGGTGAGAGAGTGGCAGTTTTTGATGCAGATGAGCTTCAGGAGAAACCAGTCAAGGCATTGAAGCAGAGCTTGGCAGATAGAATTGGAATCTCCAGATTCCGGCAGCGGTTGTTTTTGGAGGGAGATTGCCGTGACATTTCGGACGATGAGGTCTTCACCGAGGTTCCGCTCAAACTGCAGCTGGTGGTTTTGGATTTCTTGCCACCGGATTCTGCAAAAAGTGCTGCGATGATCTGTGCGTCTTATAGAAATGATTTGTATGAGCTAAGGCAGTTGCTTCAGTGCCCCCGGGATCCCAACGTGGAAGACGACCGTGGCCGAACGCCATTGCAAATTGCAGCTGAGAATGGCCATCTTGAAATCGCTAGGTTGCTGCTTGAAGCTGGCGCGGCCCCAGATCAGGCCAATTCTGGTTCAACGCCACTGCTTGTTGCAGCTGAGAGGGGTCATTTTGACGTTGCTCACTTGTTGGTTTCAGCTGGCCATCGGGTAAGAAATGATTGCGCGAATCTGTTGATTAGAGCAGCTGAGCTACATAATGGCAAACTGATCCGGGTGTTGCTTGAAGGTGGGGCAGCCCCGGATCAGGAGGGGAAAGGTGGTCATGGTAGTGAAGGACGTACAACAGCACTGTTCAGGGCAGCTGAGCTCGGTCATATCAGGATTCTCCGCCTACTGCTTGAAGCTGGTGCAGCCCCAAATCAGGCCAGAAGGGATGGCGTAACACCATTGCTCGCTGCAACTGAGAGCGGCCATGTGGGTATTGCCGGGTTGCTGCTTGAAGCTGGCGCAGCACCAGATCAGTCTAGAAGAAATGATGCAACACCATTGTTTGTTGCAGCTGAGAGGGGTCAGGTTGACATTGCCCGCTTACTGCTGGAAGCTGGTGCAGCCCCAAATCAGGCCAGAATGGACGGTGCAACACCACTGTATTTTGCAGCTAGCATGGGTCATGTGGATGTTGCCGGGTTGCTGCTTGAAGCTGGTGCAGCCCCAGATCAGGCCAGAACAGATGGTGCAACGCCACTGTTTGTTTCAGCTAGGTTGGGTTATGTTGAGGTTGCGCGGTTGCTGCTTGAAGCTAGTGCGGCCCCAGATCGCGCCAGAACAGATGGCGCAACACCAATGTTCATTGCAGCTAGGCTGGGCCATGTGGACTTTGCCCGCTTGCTGCTTGAAGCTGGTGCAGACCGAGATCAGGTAAGAGATTGTGAAAAAACATCGTTCAACACAGCTGAGACAGGCCACGTTCGCCTACTGAGATCATGACTGAACAGATGGGGCACCACCGTTGCTCGCTGCAGCTGACAGGGATCAATCTACGTGTGGTTTTTCCGGTTGCCAGCGACCGTGGCGCCTTTTAAGAATATATAGAGCCGTGCAGAGGTACCAAATAGCGCGCCACCGATCTGAATCCGAACATGGATATTTGTTGAGCATCATCAGCATTCGATAGGCCGGGCCCCCGCTATTATTAGACATCGCAGCATATGCGTGTCTTGCCAGTCAAATTTGCTTGGCTAAGACACATTTTGTGTTTCTCTTGTAAGTTGACCTTGAGGGGGACTGCTGAACACCTGCATTGGATATGGGATTTTAGCTTGCTGCAGATAGGTACTCATGTTTCTAGAAACCCGTGCAGGGCAAGGCTTTGATCATGGCAAATTCAGCCATTACCATTTTATGTTGCAGACGCGTGAAGTTGGAAGGCCAATACAAGCTGCCGTCATGGACATGCGTGGCAGAAATCTATAGTTATACAGTTATATGTACAATGTTTTTTTGGGGCTGCGGGGGGAGAGGTAGCCTACCCAAGACTACTAGGGTTACCTACCTCCACACCCTAGGGTCGAGGCTGTAAGTGATAAGGAGCGGCCCTGCGACCCTGATCAACCATTACCCTCTGGTAAACTAACATGGCACTGGAGAATCCACCATAAATAAATGGATGATTTCCCAGAGTTTTCCGAACAAAATGATGGATTTTCCATTGCCATACTAGTTTACCACGGGGATATCAATCGTTGTTAGCCAACACTGGAAATCAGTAACCAGCTTGAACCACTCGCGTATGTTCTTTCCGTCGTTGTGCCTGGTTGATGAACCGGTTTTAACCGTGATGAGTTATTATCAATGATCATTGAGAATCAATCCACTTCATCACCAAGCATTGACTTACCATCGAAAATCACAACTCGTCAACCATTCACCAATGACCGATTATAATCACCAGTAATCATCACTGTAGACCACCAAAATCCATCACTATAAATCACTAGTAGCCATCACTCTTGACCATCATTCACCACTGTCACCACTATTAACCACCACTATTTCGCACCACTGTTCACCATCACTAACCACCATCAACCACCATCAACCACCATTAACCGCCATTAACCAACATTAACCAACATTAACCACCGTGAACCAACCGTAACCACCATCAACCACTATTAACCACCCGTAACCACCGGTAACCAGCACACCATCGACCATTCATCCACCGTTCTTCACCAGCTGAGGCCGTTTCTTTCGCGGATGGCGCTATGAGTTGGACCGCGACGGGCTCTTGGAGGCACCAACAGCAGCAAGCAACGATGAATTGCTGAGGAATGGCAGGTTATGCTCGCTGGCTGGTGGTTATAACCATGGTTAACAGTAGGGGTTATAGTTAATGATCTGGTGGTATAATGATCTGGTGGTATAACCATAGTTAATGAATGTTAATGAATAACCCCAGATTCTGGTGGTATAATGATCTGGTTGGTGGTTAGAACCAAGGTTAGTAATGGTTAATAGTAGGGGACAATAAGCAAGAATAATGGTTAAGCACATTCTGGCTGGTGGTTTTGAACTTTTTCTTATTTTCATTAGTTTCTATTGACAATTGGTTGGTTGGCTAATATTTTTCAACAGGGTTGAAACCACCAACCAGCTTGGTTTATGATGGTGAATCAGGGTTATGATGCTGAACCAGGGTCGATGAATGGTTTCATAATGGTTATTATGTTTGGTTTATTATGGTTTATTGGTTAATTATTTGGTGTGGGTCAATAAGGTTAATACATGTTAATGATGGTAATTGGGGAGTAAATAACGGTTATTAAGAAGGGAATAATGAGCAGTCATAGGGGATATACCAGCTATGATGGCAATACCAGCTGGTAAACTAACATGGCTGGCTGGAAAACCCACCCATTATTTTGTTCAAAGGGTTATCACTATATGTTGAAAATGCATTGCAAGGCAATATCCTCGGAACAACAAGAATGACAGCAATAGCTTAAGAATATGACCATCAAATAAGACCACCAACAACCGTCAACAATCACCATCAACAAGTGGTCAAGTATCAGCTCAGCAATGACCAGCAGCCAATCAAAGACCAACAGCAACCAAGAAACAACCAGAAATATTGCTTAAGAATGAGTGATAGTGAGATTTATTCTGGGGTAGGGTTTCATAGCCAAGCATCGTCAACATTTTCATCCCTTTTGTCTACTCCACGGAATGTTAGCGCTTTTTGGTTGATCATTGTGAACCAGTATTGGCCTTGCGGTGCTTTCTCATAACCATCAATCAATCATAATTGACCGCAATTGTATAATTGACCATCATCATTACTGACTCATTATCAACCCATCACCAAGCCATCATCAGATCATCATGAACCCATTTATTAATCCTGAAACCACTTACCAGCAACCACTAACCATCCACAAGTAACTATTAACCATCCAGTAGTATCCAGTAGTAACCTATAAGTTTTTACTCATTATTAACATCCAGTGGTTGATCATCATTCACGTCCACTAGTCAACTAGTCACCACTAACAAGATATTGCAACCAATCATGAAACCAGTATGGTATCCACTCTAGCATCCCTAACTATAGTTCATGAACCATGATGGTCATTAGTGAAAACAATCATCAAACCATTAGTTGTGATATCAAACCACCACTGGTTGATTAGTTCTATTACTAGTTTAACTAGTGGATCAGTCACTAGTTCATCAAACCATTAATCATCAAACCATTCATCATCAACCTCGCAACTTAGCAATTCTAGTGACCATCCACGACTTTGTAACCTAGTAACCTTAGCAACCTAGTGACCACCTGTAACCACATGTAAGGCCCTAACATCAACCCATCCACGACTCGTGACCCTTCACCGCTCGCCCTGCGGCGCGCTTCAGGTGCCCTTCCAGGTCCTCGGGAGCTTCGCGGAGCGCCATGCCTTGAAGCTGGACATGGCCTCCCTGTGGCTGGGCGCATGGCCGTCGCAGCAGCACGTGGAGAGATGGTTTTGACAGCGGTGAAACTTGGTGAAGAAGCATCAATTGTTGTTAACAGCTATGATTTGTGGTTGATTTATGGTTGATTTGTGGTTGATTGGTGGTTGATTAGTGGTTGATCATTGACTAGTGGTTGATTAGAGCTTGAGTAGAGGTTGAGTAGTGACTACAATGATGGTTAATACAAACACCTTTTAATCTAGTGTTTATGATGATTGATATTCCGTTGATGATCCGTGGATGAATGGTTGGTACTGATGGTTAGTGGTGGTTAGCGCTCAAATCATGGTGAAACATTGGTGATCATGGCTGATACTTGTTTGATAGCAGTCCAAAACGGCTTATCAACAACGATAGGTTGATCAAGAATCTGTGTGAACCAGCTTTATCAGCGAAGCGTATTGGGTCCATACCAGTTTAGTTCCTTGATGGTGATTAACAATGGCGTGAGAAACCATGAATCCATGGTATTGATTTACCTCTAGTTGCTTGGTTCATCTTGCATGACAATGGCTCATGATGAATGATGGTGAATATCCGTGGTCTTTCACAAACCAGATTCCCAACCATCGCCGGGAGTCACCCACAGCCGTCATACTGCTGACTGCCACGAAGCTAAAGAATAGCCTCAGCTCTTTGGGTGAGATTTGCCAGTTCTGGGATACAACAACTAACGTCACATGTGGTTTTCTCAACATAGGGGCCCCAAGTTTATTACCATCAATGGTTGATAAACCGGATGATTGGCCCCCTATTTTGAGAAATGCCCACATGAGTCACAAGTCCAGACAAGTCCAGTTTGTTTTTGTTAAATAGATCCCCAATACTTTTTTGATTCTTGTTGATTGATGACCCATAGTGCGACAGGATGGAAGGATCGCAATTGTAAAAACGTTTCTGAGTTGGATGGTTTGCCTGCTGGACATGTTGCTATGGTTCGAAAGTTGTCATGTTTGAGTTGGGGCATTCCTTGTTTTGTAGGAGTGGCGTTTCTGATCTTTTAGATTGGGGAAGTATTTGTTACAAGCCCTTGCAAGCTACACACCCATCGATCCATCAGTGAGTATACTGACTTAATAGATCTCAACAAGAACTGCCAGTGTAGGGCTGTTGCCCATAGCCACATCATGGTTTCTCAGATTGCCATGATCCGTGGTCGCATATTGTTTTTCAAGCACGTTCGTGTGCGCCTGTCGGTTTTTGTTGTTGTGTGAACTGTGGTCGCATATTATAGCTATGAACCAACGAACCTCGCATAGCCTTCATTCGTTGGTATCCAAAGTAAGGTCGGGCAATGTGAGCTGTTTCGAGGGAGGAAGTTGTAAAATTGTTTGTTGTGGACCCATGTCTGATGGCCCAACGATTGGTCATTTGGGTGTTTCTCAAGTCGCAGGTACCCCCCAAATCATCAAATTTGTTAATCATTTACAGTGATAAACCATCCATTTTGGGGGGGTCCCTATCTTGAGAAGCATGATTAGGCGGTTGCTGATGCTTTGAACAGCTTCAGGTTTGGCCACGATCGGGATCGCATGATTCCCTTGAAAGAGATTTGCCCGAAGCTTGTCGTGAAGGAATTAGAGAGCGGAAGGTTCGGGATAGTGGAAATTTAAGCAGGATTAATGCCAAAATAGGGGGGCTTTTGTATTCGCAACTGAAACTGCCCGCACAGGGATGTGAAGGAGGAGAAGGGAAGCAGAAGAGCCCAAATTGGGCGCATGGAGATGCGGAGAGTTCGAGGAGGTATATGATGCATCATGGTGGGGGTGCAACTCATTAGGCCTTTCTATGGGGAGTCGAGCGGATGTCAGCCCATCTTGGGACAACACAGCCAAAGTTAGGCATCTTTCAGCTTTATCTTGTGCCCTTTGCGGGGCCAATCAACTATTCCAACAATATGCTCACCAGTCCTCATCATTCTCAGTGGTTGGCAGGCTGTCAAATGAAACAATGATGGGGCGTTTACTTAGGATAGAATGTAGAAGTCGGTCCTGCCTTGCCCCACAGCAGTGGAGTAGGCAGGCCACTTGTTGCCATGCATTGAAGTTTCTTCACAGGATGTCGCGATACAACAGGTGAAGTAGACAGGTTTCCCTTGAAGTCCCTTGACCCCACCAGACCTTCTTGTTGCATTCACTGCTGTGATCTTCTCCGTCAGCTCAGGAAAAGTGCTGCTCTCTTGGAATCGCTGCAAGAGTTTGTGAAGACGCAGTTTGGAGGTCCTTTGGATACTCGGATGCAGCTCGAGTCGGTGTGTCATTGGAACTTTCCAGATATCAAATCATTGTTGTAGCAAGTGCTCAGCTGTACACCCGGATAGATATGGCTGGGACCTTGGGTCAACCCATCAATCTACTGAAGCATCAGCCCGCAGGGTTTGTGCTGGGGGATTGGTGGACTGTGGGATGCCTTTGTGGCAAGCTTGAACAATCCTGGGGGGCCAGGGAGCTGTTTTTCTTGCGCCCGGGATGTTCACCAGTGCTGCTGGTAGTACCTGAATTTCGACGGCTGGTAATAGGGCAACCAGCAGCACTCAAGCAGTTGGTCCTTCCACAATCAATGCGATCATTCGCGATGTGCCATCGCAGATCTCACCTGATGGCTTGGAAACGACCCCTTCTCACCAATGATTTCCAGAGCAGCGGGACACCTGGTGGAACGACGTTGGAACCAGAGCACCAGCTCTGCATATGTCGCATCGTTCTCGATGTTTGTAGTTCAGACCTTGGAGGAACCCGGTCAGAGTTCCGAGTGGAGAGACTTAGGACTTAGGCCGATGCTTCATAGTCTGTTCATTGTTGCCCTTCATTGTAAAGGATGGGTGAAAGGTTTCTCAAGAGATGCTTGCTATTATCAAGCCATCGTTGAGCGCCATTATTATCACTGAATAAAGGTGCGATGCATATTAATTGGATTCAAGTTGATTTAAGTAATTATATGATCAATAGCATCATGGCTGCTTTGATTTACACCGTAGATATTGCCATTCGTTCATCATTCTGGTGTAGTATCAGTCACCAGTACAGCTGCGTACCACCAATTCAGCACTCTTTTTTTATCATGAACTCACCACAAGCTATGACCATCAATGTCATCAATATCACCGTCACCGTCATCATGGTCATCATTATCGTCGTCATCATCATCATCATCATCATCATCATCATCATCATTGTCAGTGTTATCATTCTTGCTGTTATAAGTAGCTGATTTTCATAAATAGCCATGATGATTGCCACAATTATTGAATGTTACCATGACCATGGATTCATCACCATTACCAGTTGACTATTATCAATCACTATTGCTATTAATAGTTAGTGTCATCAATAAGTAGCTTTAGCTAGTTTAGTATTATCATAAACTACCATTGTTTTCTTCACTATCATTCATTAGTACCATTATCATTACTAGTTTATCATTACACACACTCATCATCAGCCAGTACTGATCATCATATCATCAACATGAGCACTAGTCCTCATTGCTAGTAATGATCAGTGACAATACACTAGTGATCATCATTAAACCATAGGATAATAGTGAATGATAGTCCTCATTATCACTAGTCCTATAGGATGATTACTAGTTATCATTATTACTAGTAATGAAAGTCCTAGTGATAATCCTGATGATAGTCCCGATCACCATCACTAGTGATCATCATTCAACTAGTCCTGATGATAGTGGTATATCACGATAGTATCATCATTACTAGTTATCATATATTACTACTAATCATCATCCTCAGGAATCGTAATGATAATTAAACTATGATATTACTGGTTTAAACTGAAATATCAATTACTTTACTTCGAGTGATCCCCACCATGACATTTCAAATCAACCTGTTGATCTGCAACGCTTTTGTCTGCAGCTTTTGTCACGCGACTTTTGCGCAGTTAGCCGCGCCAATCACTGGCTTCACCTGGCAGGTCAAACAGCATATCAACATGTCAGGCGGCAATCTGAAGTACACTCACGAGCTCTCAACAGGTTACAGGAACACTGGGATTACATGCCAGTCAAACATGTTTGGGCGACCAGGGCCTTTCGTCAAATTGACCTGGCAAAGCAACAAACAACACCATCAGTGCAACTGAATTCACTGTACCAAAACATCTTTCCTGTCAATATTCTATCATGCTAGTGATGAATGTTTGTTGATACTTGTTGGCCATGATCTATGTGCCATGGCTCTTCAAACACCAGACCTTCCCAGTCAAAACCAGTACAGTCCCACGGTGTTCACAGGCTTAAACAACAACAGCTCCCGAGCAAAGGTTCATCGTTTTCCCTTCAAGGCAAAGAGCCCTGCAAGGCAACATCAATCTATTTCCACATATCGGCAATACGCGCGGCCGATCGGCGAAAATCTTTCCACGAAGGCACTCGTTGTGTGATTTCTGCCTTGAAATCCAGCAGCGCAGACCATTTCATGGCTCTTCCAACACCAGACCTTCCCAGTGAAAACCAGTTCAGTCCCAAGGTGCGCAGACAACACATAGAGTGAAGTGCACTAACATAGATGTCCTGTCGATCATCAATCATGATGATGTAGCAAGGTTTCTTGAATAGTTGTTGAAA
>VSDK01018075.1:75523-96554 GCA_009767595.1 Symbiodinium kawagutii
TCTGGCATTCTATCCTGACATCTCTTCTGACATTCTTTCTGTGACATTCTTTCTGACATATCTTTTGGCACTCTTTCTGTGATCTTTTCTCACATCTTTGAGGTCCGGCAGCCACCACTGGCCGCGCTTGGTCGCGGTTGAGGTCCGGCAGCCACCACTGGCCGCGCATGGTCGCGGTTGAGGTCCGGCAGCCACCACTGGTCGCGCTTGGTCGCGGTTGAGGTCCGGCAGCCACCAGCAGGCATACATGATCGTGGTTGAGGTCCGGCAGCAACCACTAGTCGCGCTTGGTCGTGGTTGAGGTCCGGCAAGCGGAGGAGGAGAAGAAGGAGAAGGAGAAGGAGGAGAAGGAGAAGTCAACTCTGATAAAATCTAACAACCCTCACCTGACAGGTGGGGAACTATAAATAGTCTCATTAATCTAGTGATCATCATTAAACTAATGTTACTCCTAGTTATCATTATTGCTAGTAATAATTCCTATAATTATCCTATAATAATGCTTGCTAGTAATCATAGTCCTATCATCATTGATACTTATCATCACTAGTTATCATTATTACTAGTTATTTTCAATATTCCTAGTCATTACTAGTACTAGTTATATAATACTATTCCTCACTAGTTATCATTATTATTCCTAGTTATTACTATCATTATTACTTGTTATTACTAGCTATCACTAGTTATTACTAGTCCTCATCATTCCTCGTGTTTCGTCCTATCAGCTGCATCAGCTTCGCCCAGGGCATGGTTCCTCAAGGCGAGCACCAGACTCGCGAAGGCGCCGGGATTCCCACATCCCGTTGGAGACGTGACCGAACGCACGGCGCCGTTCGAGGTGATTTCAACGCTTCGAAGATCCGTGTGATGGTGGATATATGTGGATATTTATAGGCAAACCATGGGATTTCATAGGGAAACCATGGGATTTTCTATGGTTTTTTGTGGTTTACCATGGTGCGTGTAGAGGATTGTCACCAACAAACCTATGCTTAAAGAACTACGAGTCATGGTGGTAGCCCTATGGAACGCCCAAAGTTTATTGTTATATGATTAGTATAAAGGATGATCAGTGGGGCGGCCCTATTTTGAGAAACCACCATGTCATGACACATTCATCGCTTTTCTCGTTGAATTGTGATATGAAAATATACGATTGCATATGGTTAATTGCACACCTGAAGAAAGGTCAGAGAGGTCATCTATAAATCATTAGCTACATGTGTTTCTAAATGATGTACAATCATTTGAGGCTGAACATATACTATAGATACAGAGTATTTCATGTTTATAGTCATCAAACATCTCATTGTGTGAAACAAATAACGCTAGTCTGGTTGGTGGTTTCAAACCCTTAGTAGTTGTTAGCAATTAGTTGGTTGACTAGTATTTTTCATAGGGGTTGTTACCCTCACTGGAGGTCGCACTGGAGGTTGACTAACCAGTAGTGGTTTCAGGTGCGACTTCCGGTCATCGTTGGCTAGCTCGGGAGGCCTTGGAAGATTGTGGCAGCTGCGAAAGTTCAAAGCTTCCGAGGACGGACGTGGTGTTGTCCCAAGAGATCTCCGGGTTCCAAGAACCGCTTCACAGTACCCTCCGGTAAACTAACCTGGCAATGGATTTCAACCATATCTTGTAGTGAAACCCAGGGAAAACACTAATAAATGGTGTATTTTCCATTGCCATGTTAGTTTACCAGAGGGTACCACCAACTCATTCATGGGATAACGTTGAACGCTTCGGTAGCTGGTTCAAAGTTTGTAAGCAAGGACCAACCAAGTGAGTGGAACCGAACTAATTATTCAAAGAAAAACAAACTATTTGATAATCACAGGTTTAAGATGGTTTAAGTGCTGAATAGTAGACTAGTCATCAAACAGGTAGATTAACCAGCTGACTAATCATAGGTCCAGCTGCTCAACGAACAGCCTGGTTGCATCTCATGAGGTAGCTTCCACTGATTGCCTTCCAATGGTAGCCTTTGCAGGAGGAACTCAAGCATCTTCTTAGCTTCATTGATGTGGACGAATCAGGTGCGGCAGGGCATGATTTCTTCGCAACAAACTGCTTTTGGTATTGGTTGATTGGTCGTCTCAGTTGCTTGGTTGGTATATAGGGTCTGATGATGTCAGCGTGGCTGCTTTGTTGGTTGGTTGGGTGGTCCGTTGGTTGAATGAGTTGTTCAGTCAGTTGATCATGATGAGAGCCTGGCCACTTCTGATGGGTATTGTTTGGCTGGTCAATGTCTTCGCAACTTTGGTTTCACTGCAAGGGGGCAGGGGGTGGAACATGGTGGCAGTGATGGTGAAGATTCATTGCGCTCTAGAGTCCGTGGTTTCATTGGGGTTTTGATGCTTCCAAAGGCACAAAACATTTGGGTTTAGCAGCTCTTGATGACAGGAATTCATTCAGCCTGATCATCTCGGCTCACCAGCGCCCACCCGGCAGTTCCAGCGAGCGCTCCAGGCGTCGCCGGGGAAGACTTGGTCTTTTTGGAGTCGGATCTCGTCTTCCGCAAGACCTTGGCGCAACGGCTGCGGCAGAAGCGATTGCAGCAGCATCAGGAGCATAGGGAGGGTCGTGAAGGCGCATCCCAGGGCTGGGGTCATGGGGATACATGCTGAATTGTGGTTAGTTGATGGATGGTTAGTAAGTGATGAATTGATGCTTAGAAATTTTGTGGTCAAATGATGGTGAATTTTCTGGAAAGGATGGTTCAGTGATGAGTTTATGAATTCAATTCTGAACAGCTATTAGTAACTAATTGCATGGTGAAGCATGATAGCTATTCATATTCAATTGTCACTATCAACAACCTTTGACAACACCCATGTATTCACCGCGAGTGGAAACATCAGTAACCATCCGCATTGAATCATTGCCCATTAGTAACCATGGTTATAAGTTATAACCGCTACCAACCTGTATTGACCACCAAAGATTTCGTAATGAACCACGATTGAAAATCACTAACCCATCCTTTTTCGTCATCAACAAGTGTAGATTTCGATTACACCACCGGTTGATTCAGCAGACCAGAACCCGATGCAATGGGTTGGCTTCGTAAGCCACAAAGAAGCAACAAAAAGCAACAGACAACACTCAAAAGCCTTGGTCACTCAAGCTGGCAGCAACAGACAATGGCAACCAATCGTGAGCTTGGTCAAGATTTCGATGTTTGATCGGTTTGATCAACACCGCAAGGATGCGGGGATCAGAGATTCATGATCAACCACCTACCAATGCCAACCAACAACAGTAAACAAACATCACAAATGACGACAAACAATCATGACCCAAAACATTCTTAACGAGTAGCAACAGTGGAGAAGCAGGAACTGCCGTCCTCACTATGTCAGGCTGTAAGTAGCTGTTCATTATTGTTCATGAATGTTCATTAGTAGGTCAATCAACTAAATATGTTAACCCCAGCCGATCATGTGATCAACCAACTAGTGACAATGAATGTGAACCAAAGCTGTGTCATTCACGGGCGTAAGCTGGGTCATTCACCGTTCTACTGGCTCAGACTGGGTTAACCAAACTGATTCACCCAAGTGCCGGACTGGGGTTAATACTGTAGCCGCATTATGCCGCATTCATCAACTTTTGGTCAATATTTGCCCAGTTCACTTCACCATTCATCAAGTTCATCAACATGACCAACATGAGTTATCCTCAAAACTGTGGGTTGGTGAACTCCCGCCATGAAACTGGGTCATCCCCAACATCAGCAAACTGGTTGATACTCTCTGGTCGTGCCTAACCTGGCAATGAAAAATCACGATATTTTAGGAGAAACCCTGGGGAAATCAGCTATTTCTTGGGTGAATTTTTCATTGCCAGGTTTGCTATTAATTAGGGACTACCAGAGATTGTTGGTCCCTGGGAAATCAGCAGATCTCTTTCTGATTAGGGACTACCAGAGAGTATCACCCAGCAACTTGGGCTTGGCCCAGCTGGCGCTCCCCATGCTTCGCTGCCAGGAGACCTTAGCGAAAGCCTTCTCTGAGGTTCGCGCTGCCCGTTGGGACGACCGGATGGTGGCGGCCAGCGGTGATCAGCAACGGGCGAGCATCGGTAGGGGATCGAAATGGGGATAGAGGTTATGATGTAATTAACAACAATCTTGCCTGGTTGGTTGGGTGGCTGGTTGGTTGGTTGGTTGAAATTACGCACCGAGATCAACAGATTGGTCGTGTTGGGATGTTCACGGAGCATCATGTAGCCATGTTTGAGTTGCTATTGACCTTTTGCCAATGGTCAAGACTACCCGAGGATGGTTGCCACCTTTTTTTTCCAACCAGAAATTCCTGGCTACCAAGTTAGAAGCAGGTCAGCCATGACCTGGCTCATGATTTACATGGACAGATGTTCATTTACCCTGCGATGGCTTAACCAACTAGTTGGGTGCTTAGTCGACTAAGTTGATCCTCAGTTGATCCTCAGGACTCACCAGTTGAAAGTATTGTTGGTTATTCATCACTGTTTATTGTCGCTTCATCATCCCAAAACAAGGATAAATCCACCAATGTGCTCAACTAGTGATAAACTCCGTATATTTGGCTGAACAACAGCCGGTCTATGCTTTTTAGCTCACTTGGTTAGGTGATCAACTCAGCATCGTTCTGCTGCAGGACAACTTTGAACTGCCTTCGACCCATCGCTTGTCTGTTCGGCCGTGGCATGCCTCAGCCTTCGCTGCTCGGCACCGGGGGCTGGGAATGGGGCTGGTTGGTGGGGGCCACATGTGGATAAGCCATGGTTAATGAGAGGATTCGTCATGGGACAACAGGGGGTGGTGATGGAGGGCTGGTGATTATCAGGGGATACGACAATCACAAGAGAAATAGAGAGGATATACTGGTATGGTAGTTTATCAAAATTGAGAACCCCAAGACTGATTGGTTTATTATTGTAAATGATTGATATTGGATGATTTGGGGAAGCTCTATTTTGAGAAACACTCCCATATAGTTTGTTGGAGAAGCACTAGTTCATAATCAACACTATTGGCTGATGACTCCATTCTTTCAGCGTTGGCTATGACGGCTATGATATTATCCTGGATATCCCCTCCGATGAGAAGGACTTTGCAGTGGCAATCCCATCTGAGATCTGTTGTAATTCATGGTTGGCGAATGGCTAGACTTGGACCACTACTGTAGTAGTGGGATCCCAATGGTATTGGGAGTTCCAACAGTGACAGTCAGTACCAGCAGTTACTGTAATTGGTATTGCGCTCCAGTGATTTGACAGTTCGCTGGCTGGGAAATCACCAGAATGTGTTTTAGAGAGACCGTTGGCCCATGCAGAAGTGGATTTTCTATTGCGATGCTAGATCACCAGATTCCAGTTGTGCCTAAGGGTTGGCTATTGGTATGAGTTCGACAAATGCTTGGATAACGCCCTACTCACAGTTTATCTGTCGCCACTGGGTGTCAAAGAGTTGACCACGTGGTGGCTAGTGATGGTCAGCCACAAGGAAGATAGATTTTCTAAAAAACAAAGGTCAGCATGTACGCCTTATCCTGGATCTTGACCAGCTTATTGTCATAGACTAACTCAGGACAATCAAACACCAACGGTGGGCTTCAGGTGACTCACCTGATAAGTGACCACCTTCCCAGGTGCTGTTGATCGAGCCGTGGATTTCGTTGGGTCAGAATTGCATCGAGTAGAAGCCATATCCATCCATATCCATCAATTATCCAACTATCGAGGGGTGATATGTATGTTGATTGCAACTCAACATGTCGGAACCACAGCATGGGGAGATATGGGGAGGTGAGTTTTCTTGGCAGTCAATCCGTGCCATGATATCATTGATGGAGTTGGCACGCCCCCCTGATTGACTGTGAGCGCAATTCTTTAAGTGACCTCACACCCCTCAGAATTTGCATTGGTTTCAGCACCCTCTTGGTCTTGCTCTACTATCTAGCCAACTCGTAGCTCATCATCACCAGACTTAGGCTTCCCTAATTTTTTTCCGGACCAAAATCACCAGCCATATGGAGGTTTCTCAAAATAGGGAGCCCCAAAAATGGCTGGTTTATTACTATAGATGGTTAATAACTAGATGATTTGGGGGGTCCCCTATTTTGAGAAACCCCCATATAGTACTTAGATGTACTAAGTATTGTTGCATGGCAAGGGGTCAAGGTCCCCTGTGCCCCCAGCTGTTTGCATCCAGTGAACAAACGGTACGTCCAACTGCTGGGATGGCTTCGACCCACAATTTGTTGCCTGCTACATGCTTGTAGTATCACAGTATCCCAATTGGTGATGGGATACCGATCATTGGGGTTGCTTTATAGGCCCCTATAATGTTGGTTTCTGATTAGTGTAACCCCCCCTAAAGTAATGAAAATAGATGAAACCAACAGGTAGATACTAATCAGAAACCAACATTAATCAGCCATTACCCAACCAATTGCGACGGCTGGCGCTGCAACCAGCGTCGCCCAAGGAGAAGCTACCGCGGCTGCAGAACCAGAAGCAGCACCGCTGGCGGCTCCAGCAGAGGCGAAGGCATCGACAAGCCAAGGAGCTTCGGGGGCGCCAGGAGCGGCGAGGCCGGAGGGAAGCCGTTCATGGTGAGTTGGGCTGGAAGATGCTGGGCTGATGCTGGGCTGATGTTTGTTATTAGTTGATGAACCACATTGCTGTGGTTGAATCACATAGGTGACTTGTTATGGTTTGATAGGTGACTTGTTCTGGTTTGATAGGGGAATTGTGATGGTGAGATGAGGTAGTGAGAGTTGTAGGATGGTTACTGTTGCTATGGATCACCCCCTATATCTACTGTTTTGCACCTGCGCAATTATCTTTATCAAGCCCTAGTTCTATGCATGTTCAACCACATAGAGTTGTTGAATCCAAGGGGGGAGCAGCACAGTATGGTCATTGTACAGGGACTGTTTGGGATCGCCCATCATGGTGAGACGGAAGATCCATGATTCCGAACAAAGCACTTTCACTAGATTCATGAAGTGACCCTCCTACCCTCATGATCTGACCCCTTAAAATATTTACACTAGCTTTTTTTTTTACTAGCTAATATTCTACTAATATTTTACTAATATTTTACTAATATTTAACAATATTTACTTGTATTTACTGATACTTGCTAATATGTACTAATACTTACTAATATTAACTAATATCTACTAATATCAGTTAACATTAGTTAATATTAGTTAATATTTAGCTAATATTTAGCTAATATTAAGCTAATATTTTGAACCATATTTTGACCAAATTTTACTCCTGAAACTCACCAACTACTTGCCTCATACCAAATGCTTTCGACCGGAATTGTGGTCCAAGGACCCCATAAATAAGGATAAATCAGGTATTCAGGAATTTCCTGGTAAGCTAAGGGGTCAGATAGCTCCTGCAACTAATTCTGGGGTGTGACCCCTCAAAATATTTACAAATGTTTACTAATATTTACTGATATTTGTAAATATTTGGACAGATTGTTTTTGCAAGAATTCGTCATGGGCAGTACCCGGGCTTCATCCAAACCCATAAAATACATCAAAATGTTCATCAAAACAAGCCCTGGGGGGTCACATATGCAGGGTAGCACCTTCACTTCGTGATAGATGCCTACCTGGCGTACTTTTTTCAATCGATTTAGGTGCATCTGATTCATCATGAAGCGAGTGTACGAGCCATGATGGTAATGGTTAGTGATGGTGAGTACTGTAACCATCACCTGCTAATAATGATCAATCATTCACCAACCGTTCGCAAATCATTAACCAACCATTAACCAACCATTAACAAACCATTGACCAACCATCAAGCAACCATTCAACCAACCCTTAATCGGCCCTTGACCAACCATATACTAGCCATAATGCTCAACCATTCACCAGCTGGTTCGACCATCAACGATGAGAGCAGGAGCTCTTTCTGTCGCACTTGAAAGACATGAGCGGCTACTCGTCGCCCCGGGGAGAGGTGGTCAACTGTGTTGCAACCATCATGGGACAAGCCAATCTATTTGATGAATGGACAATGGCTAGTCAATCGTGGTGTTCATGAGCCATTAACTGTTGGCTATGAGTCATTAATCAACGATTGACTACTATTAGGTAGTGAAGTAATTAACCATCGATTAAGCATCAATGAACTGTGATTCATCGGGAGATTCAGCTGTTAGTAAACCACCACCACCAATTTTGCCAGCAAAACTGATGTTCTTTTTTCAAATCTTGGCAGTCTAGCTTCCCAGCTAGATCTTCCAAAATCAATGGTGATCATACTAATGGGGCGCGGATTAACTATGACTATGATAGGAGAAGTATCACGGAATGATTTAGCAAGAGACTGGGAGCAACGCAACTTGAAAAAGGACTGGGTATTTTCGGGGAATGATATGGTTGTTTCTCAAAATAGGGACCCCCAGAAAACGGTTGGTTTGTTACTACAAGTAGTTAATGATTTGGGGGTACCCCTATTTTTGAGAAGCCATCATATGTTCAATGATTTCATGACGAGCTCGGTGGGATGCTTTAATGTGTGACTGGAGCTGGCAGCGATTTTGGTTCCTGGTCATCTGCTACTGGATGACAGCTATGTGTGGCGATGGGCTGAATCTCAGGCAAGAGGTGAATATGTCACAGAATGTCACATTTGCAGAATCCATGCGTCAGCAAGCACAATAAGATAATCGGCAATAATTGGAATTTGCCGGTATATTGCCTATTATGAAGGTATACCGGTATACCCTTTAGTAAAATCAGATTTGACAGCCTTTTAATATCATGAGCAAAATTGAAGGACATATCCAAAGGGTCAACTCCCAAAGAAAATCCTGAATCCCCAGGATTGTCACTGTTGGTCATTAAGCTGGGAATGGGTCAATGTGAGCCAAGCCCAAAAAGGGTAGTGGTGAAGCCATACCCAAAGCGAGAGACTAGTTTGGTCATCTTTGGAATGTTCAGAATATCTCCGTGACCATGATGAACCCATATTAGATCAGACATGACCATTACTGCCAACCATAATCAGCCAACCATCATCAACCCTAAAACCCTAAACCCTAAAACCCTAAAACCCTAAAACCCATATTAGATCAGCATGCTTAAGGCTTAACCAACAGCCAACCATCATCAACCGTCACCAGCCACTACCAAGCACCTCCAACCAGGCTCTGTGGTACGTGCCTGGCGAATGAAACTGGACCCGGAGAACCGTGGCGCGGCGCCAGGGGGTGAATTCATGGGTGCGAAGGAGGGCGGGCTCAGGCCATGGGTTTGATGTCATGGCTATGTTTGATGATCATGGATGATGGTTCATTGATGGTTCATTGATGGCTCATTGATGGCTCATTGATGGTTCATTGATGGCTCATGGTTCATGGTTCATTGATGGCTCATGGTTTATGGTTCATGAGAGCAACCAATCACTACATTGACTACAGGTGGAATCATCAATTCATGCTTTGACTCGCATTGACCGACGGTTTGAGCATCAGTAAACTATCAATGAACCGTTCATCAAAACCATTCATCAAGCACCAAGTAAGCATCAACAAGCATCAATAAACCATTAGTCAACCACCAAGCAGCCACCAAGTAACCATCAATCAAGCACAATTCACCAGGCGTTAAAACAATAACATGGTTGGAGCTGAACCACCAGTACCACCTCGCGCATGAGAAGCTACCAGGTTCTACCATGGATGAGCTCAGCTTGAGGAAGTATTGTTCCAAGGCGCTGGGGTGATGCCTGGGGCTGGTGATGACGGAAGGATGGTTGGGAACGTCTAATTCTCATGCGGGTTAAGCAGGGCTAATGGTCAGCGATGATTGATTTCGTGCAATTTTCCTATGATGATAGTTATTGGTGGATGATATTCCGTCAGTAGATTGGCCGATAAGCTGCCAATCAACGGCTGCTGAGGGGCCACATCCCCCGGCCCCCCTGTTGGGACCTGTTCCGCCACCCCCATCCGTTCCGCCCCAACGCCCGGCGACGACTTGCAACGAGGCCGGGGTGCAGCTGGATGTCTCGGCTCTGTGGCAAGCCTTGGATGCTGCGACTTGGATGAGACCGGCTGAGTTTTGGTGGGCGAATGCCCTGTGGGAAACCATGGTTTTTGTAGGAAAATTCCATGGTTTGATAGGGGATTTCCATGGTTTTGATAGGGAAATGCCAGGGGTTTGATAGGTTTTACTGGTATAGCTGAGGCCTAAGGGGGATGGATAACAGGTTAATAGCCAACAATAATGATTGGCAAATGGCTCTTTGGGAAACCAACAAGGGGTTAATAGTGGTTGATTATTACTAAGCACCAGTGGATGGCAGTTTGACTCATATTTTTTCATAGGGGTGATGCAACCACCAACCAGCCTGGCAATGAGCAATCATTGTTTTTTGAGTGAACGCCTGGGAAATCGCTCTACATGGTCGATGTTTCATTGTGCTGCCACCATTCACTTGGCTATGATGTTTGGTTCTTAACCTGTTTTATCCATTGATTGAACAATAGCTAGTATCCCAGCGGGCTAAGCCCTCAGACGGCTACCCCAAAAAAAAATGAGCTAGTGACCAAAACAAAGTTTGAACGAATATTGGCAGTTCACGAGAACTCGTCAAGTATCTAGGACATTTTGGGCCTATCCATGATGCAGAGTACTCCCCAAACTCACCAAACCCGGCCTTTTTTTTGTGAAAGTACCAAGCTGTGCTGCGCCATGCAACTGTTTCAACATGATTGCACCTAGCTGACGGTTACCCTTATAGCACCATCTGTGATTCACTACCAGTACTGTATCATATTCATTGTATTCTTTCCCAGGATAGTTGGCATGATGTGTGATCATATCATGATGTCTCCACAGATGAGTACAATTCAGTACATGAATTAGATATATGAGTACTTGTATGAGTGCTGATGACTGCAGACTTTACCGTACTTTTGGGAGCTGTTTTTGCGGTGGCAGAACTTGCTTCCAGTAATCAGCTCCATGCTGGATAAGCCCATTCTTGATGCCGGGTCTACGTAGCGAGGCCCCATGGCTTCCAGCATCGAAGCTTAGTGCTTCATGGTCTGTTTATGCCACTATGTATAAACATTGTGGCTCATATATTTTTATGTGCACATAATTTATTCACATGTTCAACTTAACTTAGTGCATTTAAGTGCACTAATATCATGATATATTAGAGTTATTGTATATACCTTGTTGCTGTGATGTGTTTTTGGCTTTTGTGTTGAGGTGCCAGCATATGAACGATAGATGCGCCTGTATCCCTCAACTCCAGCATTCGTCCAGCGCAGCCTGAGGACAAGGATGGGCATCTACGTTTGGAGGTGCCAAAGCCTGTTGGCAAGGGGATGGGATGGTGGTGAAGGCTAGCTCAACACCACGGAAACGGGAGGTTTAGAGAGGTTTTCCGCATGAACAGGGAAATTTGGCCAGTGAATTCATTGGTTTTAGCGGACGAATGCACATGCACATTTGCCAAAATCCGCTGTTGATGGTGGTCAGTAAAGGTTGGACAGTGCCTTGTAGGGGCTCTGAAAATGGCGAACCATGGGCCAATGATCGACTAGCGACAGTCCATCACGATGTCATGACTTCGCCACAACATTCAGCTCTGTAGCCACTCAACGGTGAGGTGTTGAACCCTGAAGCTGCAGAAGTCATGGCAGCCTTTCGCAAGCATCTTGGCGGAGTGGGGCATTCGCAATCGAGAGTTGGCTGTTGCCGACCTATTGAAAAAACATCTTTTGGTTGGTTCGGGGGTATGCTTTTGCCATCTTGTACCAGTTTGAACATATAGATTCATTCAACATCACCCAAAATGGGTGTACACATCACAACAGCAGCAAGGTACCCAGTCTTCTCTAGAAGGGACCACGGGTGACCTGGCATCGGTATATTGAAAGAGTGCCATTTTTTTTCGTACGACACTGTCATCTTTCCAGGGATATTTGCTGTAAAACTCGCCAAGACCAGGGCTTGTTGAACTGGGTCGACTTTCTGTTGGCGGGACTTGGGATCATCAAAAAGCCACCCTGGCTAACGGGTGTGGTGAACTGACTGGTGTTGCTAGGTGTGATGTGGATGGGTGCAACATGGTGCAATCATGAGGTATATTAATCAAGTCAATGAACCCAATATCAATAAGATGAAACTACAATCTATCAATATGAATTGATATCGTTCGATTAAATCACGTGCTTAGGTTGTCTCCTTCCTCAGTGAACCAATGGCTTTGGCTTCTGGATGCGAATCATTTCCATCATCCAGCTAGCCAGCATCTAAGCATCATTTCAATTCACTTAGCCATCATTGGCATCTCACCATCATCTGACCATCTTTTGACCATCATTTCATTCACATAGCTGTCATTTAACCATCATATATCACTGAACCGCAAGTCTAGCTATCATTTATCATATCATATCATGTATCATGTATCATGTATCATGTATCATGTATCATGTATCATGTATCATGTATCATATCATATCATATCATATCATTTAGCATCATCCAACCATCATCTCCTGCAACCAGTAACCATCATTGGACCACCAACCATTCCGTGACGACGTGCTTCCACTGAGGTGGGCCATAGATCTTTCAGGTGGGATTGCGCTTCCCCACCATGCATGGTTGGTGCCGGAGATCTGGGTGCCGGAGATGGGGAACACCGGGGCTGGGATACCAAACGAATCGGAAACCGTAGGATTTTCTATGGTTTTTAGGGGAGTAGAATGGTAAATGATAGGGGATAATGAGCAACAATAATTGGGAATATGCCAACTGTATGGGGGTTTCGACCTAGCCAGTTTGGGGACCCCAAAGTTATGGTTGGTCTTAGTTGATGGTCAATCTATTGGTATTAAATGGTGACTCAATTGTAAATATAACAATTCGTGAACAACCGCTAACACAATTACTGAGCAACCTACCGTTGACAGTATTCGTTTGCCAATTTCATGATCTCATGATTCACCATTGTCCAATGATTGTGAACATTGCTCGTCATTATATAATCAGCATTTCTCAGTATCAATACGGGTTTGTCCAAGAATGGTGTACCGCCAAAACTGTTGGCTTTTGTATCAAAAAGCATACTGGATGCTTTGTAGGTATCACCATTGTTGGACAAACCCATACAGACGATAGTTATTGAATCATGATGATGCTCCGTTTATTTGTGAGTATGAAGCCACCTCAGGCAACTGGCATTAGCTAACTCAATGTGTCACCAGCCAATGACAGTCGGTCAATGTCAACTGATGAACCGTACGACCTGGTGGAGTAACCTTCTTCAGTATCAATTCACTATGATTGCTTACAGTAATCATCCTTCTGAATCAATTTGTGAACTAGTAAGTAAATTAGGGAGCAGATGGGATGGCAAGGTGTTTCCACATCAGGCTTTTGGGAAGTTTCATAGCCACATACCGTTTCACATGTGGGTGTTTCCCTTTGGAACCTTGGGGGATCAGAAGATGCAACCGTGCAATCTAGAACTTTGGCTCCGTGGCAACTGCTGTGAACAGGGGATGGACGCGCAATTGGGAACGCGTTTGCAACCAGAAGAAGACAATTACTGCAGTCACATCCGTCTTCACTCACTTTCTAGAACTTAGTTCAATTCCTCAATCCACGGAAGTATTTTCCGGCATGATGTTGGAACTGTTGCATCAGGCCAGCTGTTGTGAACACGTGGTATCCATGAACTACCAAGCCAGCCAAAGATCGCAGTTTCATTTGATAGCCGCCATGGCGATTGTGAAGCTTGAGCACTCGGATCTGGCGCAGCATCAGGCGAGCATCTTCAAGCAACTGCAAACTTTTCGGAAGGAAGGAGAGCTTTGCGATGTTGTGCTGAAGAGCCGTGACGGCAGAGAACATGGAGCCCACACAGCAGTGCTATGCGCAGTCAGTGAGGACCTCAAGAACATGCTCCTTGGACCTTTTGTTGAAGCCAATCAAGTTCAGCAAGGTCAACCCGTTGAAATGGCTGCTTCTGACGAAGTGGTGATTGCGTTGCTGGAATATATTTATGGTGAACAGCCTCTTGTGGAATTGGATCATTCTTTGGAACTTCTCCAGTTGGCAGACGCATACAACCTTTCAAAGCTGGCATCAACAATTGAAGCAGGGCTTCGTGCTTCTTTGGAAAGTGCTCCTGTCACAACAGCTCTGAAGGTATTGCAGCTCACTCAGGACTTGCCTGACTTGAAACTCGCATGTGAAGAAGCGGTTGCTACGAACTTCGAAACGTGCATTGATATGGTCGACTTTCTTCAATTGACCGCTGCCCAGCTGGGCCGCATTCTGCGAAGACCAGACTTAAAGGTGTCCCGGGAGGAGGTCGTAGTGAAGGGGCTCTTCAACTGGCTTAACAAATCGAAAGACCGGGATGTTCACTTAGGTTTGCTGCTGCAAAACCTTGATTTACCATCCCTTTCATCGAGCAATTTGGCTCGGCTGCAGCACCTTTCTGCATCTATAGGCCCAGCTGGTCATGATCTCCAGCGAGAGGTTGGGGAGGCCCTGCAAGTTCACAAGAAACATAGCGCCAAAGACAAAGGAACTCCAGATGCCTTTCAGCCAAAGAGGCTTTGTCTCCAACATTGGTCGCCAGAGCTTGGTGCCAGCTCGCAAGCTCCACGGAAAGTGTTGCCATTTGCCTCCTCCATGTGTTGGCACGATGGTGCCATCTACTATGCTGCTCTTGACCACGGTGGCTCCAGCTCGAGTGTCTTGCGCTGGAAACCTGGAGAGATTGAGAGCCAAGCTAAAGCAGGAAGAGGTGCCAGAGTCAACGGAACGAATGATTTGTGGGCGTTTTGCAGGATGTGCATTTCTCCGGAGGGCAAAGTTTTCGTGGCTGATGTAAACAATCGCAGGCTTCTGAGTTTTCAAAATGGGTGTGGAAGCGTGGTGCTCAGTGACGTTGACATAGTGTCCGTGTCTTGCTCGGCAAACAGAGTCATTTATGTCTTGACTAGCCAAGGTGGACGTGCACTGGAGCAAGGTGGACGTGCAGTGGAGAAATTGGTCGGAGCAAGCCTTCAGCCGGTGATATCCAGCAACGACCTCCCTGCAGAGCTGCGGTTCGGAGCAATGGATTTGTTTGTGAGGGACGAAGTGATCTACATTTCGGACAGGAACAGCCGCGTGTTGCGAATCAATCCAGGGGACGCTGAACCTGTGGTGCTGGGTGAGGCACCGAACAAGAAGAGCTGCGATCTGGTTGGTCTCTTCGTGAGTGAAGGTCATGAAAAGGTCTACGCGACCGACATTGGCCAGCAGAAGGTGTGGGCCTTCCATCCAGGCGACGCAGCCTGGACTGAAGTCTTGGCCTGTCCGGGAGTATTGCGGCCTTTCGATGTCATGGTTCAGGGTATGTCGCTGTATGTGAGCATGGGCCATGAAAATGATATAGGCAGAAGCGGCACTTATGAATATTTGCTTCCTCCCGAGCTCGAGCTTGGATGACATGGCTCATCGATGGCGTAGGGGACCAAAAATGAGCAGTTTGCAACGCGCCAGACCTGTTGGACGTGCAGGCTATGTTAGTGCAGGAATTGCTTTGTATAGGTGGGTTGCTAAGTTGGGGCACCTTCATGTTTTTTCTCCGCAATTTTGTTTGTTCAGTGGGTATGCGGGCACCTAATTCACTGGCACCATCCCCCAGCAGCAATCTGCTGCTTAAACCCCCAACACCAATCATTCACCAACAATACTAATCACCAGAATGGCCCTTACACCATCTTTTATCCTTAATGCTTACAGTGCACATCGGTACCCCACCCAAACAAATGGAGGCTCAACAGGTCTCCCGCTGGCGCCCACGGTCGCCCTGCAACGGAGCGCAGCTGGCGCACCCCGTCCACCAGGCAGCTGCTGCGCCTTGTGGGACTCCGCGGAGCTGTCGGAGGCGCGGCGCCATCAGCCGCAGCGCAACGGCCGGTGGCGCTCCGAGAAGAAGATGCTGCGCCTCGGGCGGCCGCGGTTGGAGGGGAGGAGCCCCTGCGGGGTTCGCCACGGTGGGATGGCGATGGCCATGGCGGTGGATGGATAGTGGGATTGGAGATGTCATGGCTGACAGTGGTACACCGTGGGCGGTTGATATTCGATAATGCCATCACTAGCCGTGGTATTCGGTAGACACGTTGATTCATGGCTACTACGGTCGGACGGAGTACAGTTACATATGAACCATCATGAAACATGATTGTTGGCGAATCACTGTTCCACAATCATTTTGAATTATGTTCACTAATAATCATGTCATGATCATGCCATCTCGGTTAGTCATTTGTTTAAGTCATGATCGTTGGTATTCATTGACTGACAGGAGCCAGGTTAATTGGAATAGCCATCAATAAGCATTGGGAATGTTTCCCACCTTCGGGGAATTGTTTCTCACCAATTCATTGGGAATGTTTCCCACCACTTATACTGATGTTAGGGACATCGTTTCCCACCAGTTCGCATCGATCACCTAGGCCCAACCGTTCAATGGCTCGCGAGGTTGGGCCATTTGGCGCAAGTCTTGAAGCAGCACTTCGCTCGCTCGGTTCCTCGCTGATCACCGCCTTGGTGGTGAATGGCGATCAATAGCAACGGGGATCACCAAGCTTGACGAGTTAATGGTCATCGTGGTGTCATTATTTGTTTCTATATCTATGGTTCTTATGAATAATGCTATTTATTATTAATGGTTAATATCAAATAATTGTTTCACTACTTATGGTGATCATTAATTAATGGTTATCAATGGCTATCAACTAGATTGTGTTTGATCAACGCCAATACGTAAGCCTAGATGTGGCTTTATTGATGGTTGTGAATGGTTGAGAATTGTTCGTACATAGTAAGGGTACCTGCAGTACCCTATTTTGAGAAACCACCATACAGCTGAGATGATCGCCATCCCGATGAACTGGAAACACTGCTCGTAACGCCCAGATTTGCGAGTGATGTCTACTGGCACAGCTTTTGAACCATTCCCTTGCTGAAGCCATGGCGACTACCATGCTGGCCATTGTTGGCTCATAGCCGTCGAAACATATCAAATCAAACAATCGTGCACCAACCATCAAAACACTGCCATCATTTTGGCCATGGCCATGAAAAAATATTGATATGTGCACTAAGATTTAAGCAACCAACCATCAATCATTTGGCGCAGTTGGTGGGTGGTTTGTTGTGTTTGGAAATACTGGCGAGCTGGGTACATAACCCACCATGATTTCATTCACTAGGCCACAATTTGCAATGGCAACTTCATGTCGAGAAAATCACTGTTAGTTGACATGTCAAAACCTGACTATAGTTGATTAACCCTTCTTGGTGCTAATTAGAAATGAACCAATTTGAAACATTAATTTCCATGCGTTACAACAGTTTAGCACCAACTAGATTAGCCGAGCCATGTTATTTCCATTGTAATAGTGGATATTTAGGTCATCATGGTTAGCCAACGATTTCTTTTCCAAAAGGGTTTTGTGTCCATTGCTTGCATCAGTCTGGATGGCCTTCTCAATGGTGAGGATGATCGTAGTCATCAGCAATGGACGCAAGTTGACTGTTTCTCAAAACCATTGCTTGATGGTTTATGGCTACTGGTTGATAAGAATAAGCAATGATCATTCACCAGCAATAAACCATCAAGTTGATCATCTCATAAGTAGCTACTGCTTGATGGTTTATTGCTGGTGAATGATGGCTGCTCATGGCCGCGTTGGACGAGGCCCCACCGCTGCTGTACAACTCCTTAGATGCGCAGCCTGGCAGCGAGTTGTGACATGACACAGGGATGGGTCGAGCCAGCAACCAGCCAACCAAATGGTGGTTTCTCAGAAAAGGGAACCCCCAAAAAGTGGATGGCTTAGTTCTATCTTTCAATAATCAATATTAGATTATTTGGGGGTACCCCTATTTGAGAAACACCCAAATGGGTAGTTCAGATTAGGGGTATGGGATGGTCAACGGAGTACCCACAGGTAGCCATCGTTCTGGTGTGATGGGGATCATCGATCATTCCGGATCAATGTTGATGATCGTCATAGTTGATTCCTATTAGCCATCAACCATCACTAACATAGCCCCTTGGTGAAGCTAATTGCTGATCACCCAACTAATGATCCCATTTGTGAGTTGATAATCGTTTCACAGCGAGACGGTTCATCGCTTTGCCTTAGTTCTTTTCAAGACATCTGCATTGACAAACAATCTCAACGGATCCCGGACACCATCACTTTCAAATCACCTTCTTTTCGGATCTCTTCAGATCGCTAATGAAACAACCATCCGGGTCTACAGCACAGCCAATCATCAGCTAATCATCAGCGGTTTTCATCCGCCATGATCCATGGGTCATCCCCCAGCCATCCCCAGCCCTCACCAGCAGCCCTGTGGGGGCCAGGTACGGCTGCGGCTTCGTCTCACGCGAGGACTTCCTATGGCTCGACCAGTGGCAGCCCAGCGCCTGGATCGCCGCGGAGCCCGACGCCGACGCCCGGGTAGCGATGGCGGGCCGTGGGGATCCAGGGGAGCTCAGATGGCGGGGCCTGGGGGTTAAGGAATGAAGTGATGGTTAATGTTGGTTACTTAATCTGAGATTGATGGTTAATTGATGAGATTCATGGTGAATTGATGGTAAATTGATATCCGTTGAAGTAGTGAAGTGATGGTTAATGAATTCATGGCTGGACCAGTGGCTGGTGATGGTGGTTGAAATGGATGGTTAGGTAATGAAGTGATGGTTGATTAAAATCTCAGATTGATGGTTAATGAACGATATTCATGGCTGCTTGTGGCTGTGGCTGATGGTTTCAAGATGGTCATTGATGGTTTCTAATGGTTCTTGCTGGTGATTGCTGATAGTGATGATGGTTGTTACTGGTGTATACTGATACATTTGGATGATTATTGACAGTTATCCTTTGGTAGTCCAAGATGGCTGGCTGCAAAATGACCATTTCCAATAGGTAAATAATTTGCACATGGATAAATGGTTGATTTGTCATGGTTATTTTAGATTGCAGTGCCAAGGAGTATTGATGGTTATCAATGACTATTGATAGATAGTCAATCTGGATTGACCAATACTGATGGTGAATGGAGCATGATGATTCATGATGGTGAATGTTGATAAACCATGAAAAATCTATAATGATAATAATGATGGTTCATGATGGTCAGGACAGGGAACAACAATACCGGAAGATAGCTATCAATGATCATCCACTATTGATGGGAGATAATCAAATTCACAGGAGATCAACAGACAAACTGTGGTTAAGATTTGGGTTAATTAGTCATGGCGATTGTTTTTTATACACTTTACAAACGCATCACAAATCCCAGCTAGTTCTGGGAGGAACATGGAAGTGCATGTATTGAAACTAATGATTTCTATAGTGCTATAGTGCTACTAGTAGTCAACTATTGTGATAGTTGTGTCAAGAATGCCACCATTGTCATACATTACATAGCCATTCTGAAAAGTAGCCAATGGTACCCATCATGTCACGGCGTAGTACTACCACACTCTTGGTTGATCAATTATGATATATAATGATTTGTATGCTATGAACCACTAGTGGTGGTGCATCTGATTCTCCCATATGGTAGGTTCATTCTGCAATGCCGACATATGAGGGATTCTTAAAACTGGGCACCCCAACAATGGATGGTTTAGTACTATAAATGGTTTATTTCCATTTCTGTTTTAAATAAATAAATAAATAAATAAACAAATATATATATATATATATATATACATATATTTATTCATTTGTTTATTTATACAAAAACCGTTTATGGATATAAACCAACCATTTTGAGGGTCGCCAGTTTTGAGAAACACCCATCTTTTTGGGGGGCACTCTCCATGTTAAGAACCCCCCTTGATGGGTCGTACAGCTGCTTAGCCTATGACCAACTTGGGAGCCACATTGCCTCAGGAAGAGTGGGCCATCCTCAAGGCTTTGCTCATCCGTTTCTCGAACTGGTGACTGATGATGGCTGGTGGGGAATGGATGGTGGATGGAGGGTTGATGATGGTGGTATGATGGTTAAATGATGGTTAATGATGGTGAATGGATGGTTAAATGATGGCTAAATGGATGGTCAATCAATGATTCATTGATGATTAGTGGTGATCAATGAATGGTTAGTTCATGGTTAAGCAATGTGGTTGATGTGGTAATTGATTATGGTGAACTGATGATTAGTGATGGTTATCCATGACTAATTTATGGTTAGTGGATGATTCATGATGGTGATTGCATGGCTGATGATGCAAAATACTTGTTAATGATGGTTGATGGTTAACCTTGGTTCGTGTCGGTTAATGATGGGTACATTCTGGTAAACTAACCTGGAAGTGGAGAATCCACCAATTCTAGATGGTTTACCCATTGAGCATTGATATTTTGACTTCCAGGTTAGTAGGGGCTGCCAGAGGAAATCTATATGGCTGACACGACATGATGAATGATGGTCGATCCATGGGCGATTCAAGGGCCAAGCAACAAAATCATGCTGAGTTTGTCCATGGTGGTACCGACGATCCCCATCCAAGTGTTCATAGCCATTTTTATAGTTGAAAATATACATACCCCGTGGCCCTGGTATATGTACAGCATATCCTTAATACCAAGTACTACTATGAGCTATGCATCCGTCGTAGGATTAGACCACATTCATGTACAGTCACATGTTCACCCAGCAACCAGCGGGTAGGGTTTCACCCTTATGATCATGTGACATATTGGCTCAAGTAAAAAGACAGGTCGCCGCAGCGGTGCTACACCCCGAACGGTCCCCCTGTTTAATTGGTTATCAGCCGTATTGTTTCTTACGGTTTGATCATCTTTTGGGCAACAGTCGTAGCACCGGTTTGCCCCCCAATTCGCCGCTCTTGCCGTAGCGTGCATGAGCGATCGCCCTTCGGCTCCGGACGCTGCCCTTGGCGCGTCTCCAGACCCACCTGCCGTGCCAGTGTCCGGCGACCCATCAGCCCC
>VSDK01018075.1:114249-127043 GCA_009767595.1 Symbiodinium kawagutii
TCCTGAAAGAGTGTCCCCCTGCTCAGAGTATAGGCAAGACTGTTATCGACAAGGGCTACATGTTCGTGTGGGACCCTAAGGAGGCAGTGCCTTTACCTCATCGCACCCGAAAACATCAAGCGATGCAAGTTTAAAGTTCCCCGCGATGCTAGGATCTGTGCCTCGCGTGTTGTTGAGTATGTACCACAGTATGATGAAGATCTCACTCCAACAACGTTTTCACCACGCGATAGGTTAACTCCAATATCAACTTCTGCTGTACCATCTCCGGCCGAAGAACCGGAAGAACATGGATCCGAATATGCCATGAGCCTCGCTGGTTCTGATGAGCTGGCTGCAGCCCATGCGCCGGAAGTTGAGGAAGATGTTCCGATCTTCGAGGATCCAGTTGACGATGGGGGTGCTGCTCGTAGCGCACCAATGCGTACTTCCCTTCCACCAGTGGAGCCAGATGAAGCGCCACCGTTAAGGGATGATGATGCTCCTCCATTGCCACTACCATCAGCAGAACCACCAGTTGTACCAGAAGCTCGACCACATCCACCTCACCCAGATGATGATCGCCCATTGGCTGATTTGGCTGAAGGCGATCCCATCGAGGAGCGCCGGTTACGGGAAGAAGCGACCAAGCTTCCACACATCATGACGCACTACCCCAAGAATCCTTATTGCCGTTTGTGTAACATCGCGAAGAACACTGCCGTGCGCATTTCTAGGCAAAGGGACAGTAGAGCTGACGATTTTGTGGACCCACCGAAAGCGCCGTTCGAGCAACTGACAACTGACGATGTCATTCTTGCAAAAGGAGATGATCACACCGGTATAGGTGTAGGGGGGGTTAAAACCCACCATGTGGTCCGTGACATGTTCTCTGGAGCCAGAATTGCGTACCCAATCTCCAAGCGTGACATCTCTACGCATGCAAAGAACTTTCGGCATTTTGTCGGGTTAAGGGCGAACGAGGTTGCCTCAAGGACATTCATTCGTATGGATGAAGCAGGAGAACTCGAACAGGCTGCAAACCAAGTAGGATTCACTCCCGATACATCGCTCCCCAATAGATGGCCTCATAACTCTTTGTTAGAGCGCGACATCCGCGAGGAGAAAGAATGTTGTAGGACAGTCCAACTCCAAAGTGGTTTGCCATACGAGTTTCATACCTATTCATTTCCGTATGCATGTTTGACCATGTCCTTTGATAGACCAGCATTGTTCGATCCTGACAAGACCCAATGGGAAGCTTTGACCAAGAGCAAGTTTGATGGCAACAGGCTTTTGGTCAGCTGGTGTACTATCGTAAGAAGACTCCAGGAAAGCGAACCCTCGAACCCAACATGGCACCAGGCCTTTTCTTAGGTGGCGCATTGATCCAGGTTTCAGGTACCGTTATGTGTTAAGGGTGCTTGATTACCAAGATTATCGCACCAAAGGATTCACACAGGCCATTGATGTTCCAGAACCCGAGATCTTTGTCGAGGAGGGCCCGCGGTCTTTCCAGTGGCGGTTGCTAGGGATTTGGGATTGTCATCTGGTGCTGATGATCGCAAGCTTGATCTGCCTGCATATGCTCAGAAGGAACTACCATTCCACCTGAGGGAGGCGTTGCTTCACCGTCGACACCGTCCGGCCCTAAGTCCAGGAGTGTGTACATCACGGTCAAACGCATCATCAAGTTCAAAGAAACCCCAGGTTGCAAAGGTTGCTCCGGCGACAGCAAAGTTCACACAGATGCATGTCGTACTCGTTTCGCCAAGCTAGTTGAAGAGGAAAAGGCTGCAGCCTCCAAGGCAGCGCCAAGGATCCCAGATGCACCTGAAGAGCCGGAAGCTCCGGGTGAGGCCGCATTCCACAGAAGAATGGATGAGGTTGAAAGGGACCTTGAAGCCGAAGCCCTTCCACCAGAGGCGGAGCGCATGTCTGGCGCTGCACTAGTTCCCACACGTGTTTCGATGCTCGATTCAACTGGTAGGAATCTCCCACAGTTTGGTACGCAAGTGATCCATGCGATTCCCGCTGAATCCTCGACGTTATCAGCCTCTCAGAGATTATCCGCAGAATTGCGCAGAGGTCGCAGTAATAAGCGACAACGTAAAAGGCAACGGCAGCAGCTTGCGCCAAATGACAAATCAACATTCGTCGAATACTGTTGTGATGAGCACTCATCCCGCAGACATGTTTGTGAAGGGAATGATATAAGCTACCTTGGTCTATGCAAGGAACGCTACAATCTCAATAACCCTTCCGTGTCTTCACAGCTTGAGCACCAACTCGAACATTCAACACATCCGCCAAACTTATGGGCTTCCCTGCCATGCACCTCCGGATCACCTTGGCAATACATGGTCCTCCATCGTGGGGGCGCTGCCGCCAAGGCGCGCCTAACAGCGAAAATCCGGGAGTCGAACAGGCTGTTTGCACGCTTCAAAGCTGCAGCACTTATAGTCCTTAGGAGAGGTGGCACTGTCACGTTTGAGTGGCCGCGCTATTGCACGGGATGGCAACGAAGACAGATCCAAAAGTTTTTCGACGACCACCCAGAGTTCATCAAGGTCGAACTCGATGGATGCACTGTAGGTGTAACATCTAAGAGGGGAAATCCGATGAAGAAACCCTGGCGCCTAATGACCACGAGCACTAGGATCGCTGAGGCATTCGCGGATAAGGTTTGCAATCACCAACCATCGGAGCACGATCCGTGCGAGGGAGCTGACACCAAGCGCTCCGGATTCTATCCAATCCAGATGGCAACCATCATTGCACAAGCCCTTTACCCCTCCAAATTTGTTAACACTTCACCGGCCATGCCTTGTTTGGCGCCATCCACTGAACCCACTACTCATCGCGAACATGAGCAAGATCTTAAACACGTCTCAGCCTTAGCCGGCATCCCAGAAGACGAGGCTTATGGGATCTTGCTTGAGAGCGATCCGGATTCAGTGAACACCTTGACAGAATTGCTCGATATTGATGCGTTAATGGCCGATGCCTATGGCTTGCCTAAACCACCCAATCCCGACAAAGAGGTCAAGGCGATGGTTACGAAGCTGCTTTCACGCGCTGAAATGCTCAATGATCCAGAAGCTCTGGCAGCGGTTCGCGCCGAAGCAGATGGACTTCGTAAAGCCAAGGTATGGGACGAAACGTCCGTGAGAGAACACCAATCCGTCAAAGATGAAGCAAAGGCTTCTGGTGTTTCTGTTCACTTTGGCCAACTCATGACAATAGCATCCATCAAATTTTACGAATTGGCCAAGCACCTTCAAAAGAAGAAGGGACGTATTGTGTATCGCGGCGATTGCGCGAAAGACGAGCATGGAGCGGCCGCAGTCTACCAAGAACTCGGCGCTAACCCAACTTCCGTCCAAGGCCTTAATGCATGTTTAGCATATGGCTCTCTGCCTGGTCACAAGATCACGGCTGCAGATGCCATCAAAGCTTACGTGCAGGCCCGGTTAGCTTCCCTCCATAAAACATGGATAGAACTACCGCCGGAGTTGCGCCCGTCATGGTGGAAGCATAAGTTCGTTAAACCTGTAGTGCTACTGGTAAAAGCTCTCTATGGGCATCCAGATGCAGGGGGGTTATGGGAGCGACACCTTAAACAGATCATCTCTGATCTAGGTGGAAGCGAAACCCCAGAATACCCAGGGAACTTTTACTTCCCCAAGACTAAGTTGCTGCTATCCACATACGTTGACGATCTTACATTGTCTGGTCCAGCCGAGGAACACGATGCCTTTTGGGCTCAGTTGACATCTCGTGTTGATGTTGAACCACCAGAGCCGGTTTATCGTATCCTTGGCAGAAACCATATCATTTCGAAGTTGACCAAATGTGAAGGTTCTGAACAGTGCGCTGCGTTCCGCGCGCAAGAAGGCATGATCCTTGATATGCACGACTATGCCGTTCAAATTGTTGACCTTTACAAAGACATTGCTAAGGTTGCAAAGCTTCGCCATGCTGCAACACCTTTCGTTCCTGATGGTTCGATTACATCACAAGATGAGGAAGTTAAGGGTGAGCTTGCTCCCAATGCCTGTAAGATCCTAATGAAGGCCACCTTTCGTTCCTGATGGTTCGATTACATCACAAGATGAGGAAGTTAAGGGTGAGCTTGCTCCCAATGCCTGTAAGATCCTCATGAAGGCTTTATGGCTAGGTCGTTTGTCACGTCCAGATATAGTCAAGCCTATCAATGACTTGGCCACCAAATTTCCAAGCATGGACCAGGGCAGAAGATAAAAAGCTTCACCGATTAATTTCCTACATCGATTCCACACCACACTACCGCTTGGTTGGCACAGTGAACGATAAGCCCGAGGACTTACACCTTGAGTTGTTTGTAGACGCTGACTTCGCAGGAGATCGGGAATCTGCTCGTTCCACCTCGGGGGGATACCTCGTTTTGAAGGGACCCAACACCCACTTTCCACTGGCCTGGGTTTCCAAACGTCAAACCTCCACGTCACGCTCAACAACAGAAAGTGAAGTGGTGAGCCTTGCTCACTCCCTTTTCACAGAGGGCCTTCCTGCCTTATCGCTCTGGGAGCCGCTGCTTCAGCGCTCCGTAAAACTCATTTGCCACGAAGACATCATCGTGGTTCGTAAAGGCTATTCACCAAAGCTTCGTCATATCCAAAGGACGCACAAGGTCAACCTTGGCTCACTTAGCGAAGTTTTTCACGATGACTCGGTAGTGCTGGAATATTGCAAGACCGATGAGCAAGCTGCTGACATTTTTACAAAAGCGCTTGCGCCCCAAAAATGGGGACCAGCATTAAAATTGTTGGGCATCCGAACAGACTTACCCTTCAATTTATCCAAAGGATAAGGCGCTGAGCTTGCTCGCGTCCACTGTACATACAACATGCCAACGGCGAGGGGGGAGTTGAAAATATACATACCCCGTGGCCCTGGTATATGTACAGCATATCCTTAATACCAAGTACTACTATGAGCTATGCATCCGTCGTAGGATTAGACCACATTCATGTACAGTCACATGTTCACCCAGCAACCAGCGGGTAGGGTTTCACCCTTATGATCATGTGACATATTGGCTCAAGTAAAAAGACAGGTCGCCGCAGCGGTGCTACACCCCGAACGGTCCCCCTGTTTAACTTTTATTAGGGAAACCACCAGGGGCTTGGGAGCACATCAAATTTGGACAAACCAAGTGGATAGATTTGATGTACTAGGGTGGTAAGAGTTCCTTCATGAACTAAAGTGAATAGATTTGAGTTTGGACATCCCTATATAGTCTTTATTTATGTGCAATGATTGCTGATAGAGTGGTAGACGATGCTTGGAATGTTGAATACTAATGGTTGGCAGTGGTTGATGCCTGTTATTGATGCTTATGGAAAGCGATGGAAACTGATTGATAAAAGATTGTAAAGGACGGTCGACGCGGGTTACAGTAATGTCGGAAGAATGATCAATCACATGATGTTAGTTAAATTGATGATTTGTCAACAATTTGTAAACAAATAACTGATATCGCTTTAGAATGACTAACAAGCAACAACAGTAGAGACGGATGGTCGATGACGGCAAATGATGGCTGATTCAAGCAGGTGAACTCAGCGTTTGTTGTATTGTCTAGGGCCCGCATTCAGTGTGGAAACCATGCAAAGAGTCCCTGAATTCCTAAGCTGGCAGCGGATCAAAATCCATATGCCATGGTAAATACCCCCAAAAAGGAACAAAATCCTTTGCCAGGATGTGAAAACCAGATCCGTTTTGGTGGATGATTGGTGCTAAGTCCTTGCCCTGTTCGCAAGTTGACTTTAAGCCCTGGAAACGATCAATTGGGCGGCTGCAGATGCGGAGGCACACGCTAGAGAAGTTGGCAGTCTACATAAGCTGATAGTCAATTCACAAGCTCCATTCGATTTCAAATGCAAATATCCTTGTAATGCGTATAAACCTGTGTTGAGAAACGGACAGAGGGAATCATTTTCCACACATTGTAGCATGCACTCACCCCTATTGATCAGAAGCCATTATGGATCCGTATCAAAAGCAATACCAATACGTATCAAGATACAATACCTATCAACGATGCAGCATCAATATCAATGACCAATATCCATGCTCAAGAACTCACTGTGAATGATCAATGTCATCAAATCAAACAGGCACCTTGATATCCAAAAGACGACGGATATCGAATGTTGAATGCCAATTGTATCAACAATCAAATGTTATCAATATAACTTTTATACAAACTGCAAAAATGGTTGATATCACATATTGTAGTAATCATTAACTTTTAACACATATCAACTGTTAGCCGATTGATGCTAACAACTGATAACATCAATGTATCAAACATCAATCGTTGATCTCAACTATTGTATTAATGTATTAGTCATTGAGAATCATCAACAATCAGTGAATATCAGTTGTGATTATCATCAACAACATGTATCAACAATGAATTATCAGTCATCAACTACCAACATCAGCTGATTCGATAGCTGATATCACCAATCAAATCATCGTTGATCATCATTAATAACCATTGATAGTCCATCAACGATCGAAATCATATGAACATAGTATCACTCAATATGAATCATCATCAAATGATGGCAATCAAAATTTCTTGATGAAACACAATGCTATAGTATCAACTGTTGTGATTAGATGTGACTAGTATTCAACTATAGCATGAATTCAGTTGGGGGGGTTTCAAATAGGGACTCCCTAAGAATGGTTGGTTTCATACAAATAATGGTTAATAAATGTTAATAAGCTGGATGATTTGGGAGGTCCCTTACGACATGAGAAACTACCACTTCAATTCATATCCTATCAAGTATAGTGATGAATACTCAACTATAGCAAGAATTCAGTTCAACTATGAACTATAGCAAGAATCCGACACTATCAACTATAGTGATTAGTACTGAACTGCAGCAAGAATTCAATTCAACCTACTATACTGTGAAACCCTATAGCATACTATTCACTCATACTAATCACATCTAATCACCTAGAGTACTCAACTCTAGCATGAATGAATCCCTCAAGCCATGGGAACCAACTGCTAGGTTTGGAGGGCCATCCGCTGACTGCCTGGCGGAGACGCTTGGACAAAGATGTCGCTTGGCACCATATGCTTTGTGCCAGGGGAGCTGGTGATGGTGACCATCATGCACCATACTCAACAACAACAACAACAACAACAACAACAACAACAACAACAACAACAACTACAACTACAACTACAACTACAACAACAACAACAGCAACAGCACCAGCAACAGCAGCAGCAACAGATTAGACCGATGCGCACAATAGTCTTGCACACGGGTCTTGCATACGGGCCGGTAAGATAGTCGTGCCTTCGGGCGGGAAAGAAGTGAGGGTGCGGCCAGACCCTGTCATGGAATACAATTTGTCCGAAAAGTCATGGAGCCTTCTCAACAACAACTAGCAATGATGCGGGTGGTGAATGGTCGTTAATGTAGTTAATGATGGTGAATTTGGCGGTTGAGGGTTGTTATAATGGTGGTTAACAAGCTGGATGTGGTGATTCATCAGCAGTGTATTGTCGATTGTTGAGTAATGTTTTAGGTTGATATGGTCAATCACTGATGATCGTAATACTCAAGAACTAATTAAGTAACCATATAAATCATATTGAACGACCACGAGCTGAGCTATTCCCCGGCCAGTGAATATGCTTGGTCAGTATGATGCTTAGTATTTGGTATCGCCAGGTGGTGGTTACCATTCTATTTGGCAGATCTTCCGACATTCTATTCGGTGTTTCTTTTACCATTCTATTGCGCAGATCTTCTGACGCTATTTCTGGCATATCTTCTAGTATTCTATTTGGTCAATCTTCTAACCTAATAGTGCATTCTTGAATTTTATAATGTATACTAACTTCCAACCATTCACCCTTTGACTGTAATTTTACTGAATCCGTAAGGAGCCGCCATGGACCGGATTAACTATTGGGTCCTACCACTTGTAAACACAGCTCGGTCACGCCACAGTTTTGTTATCGAAAAAGGCAAGCCGTCTTATTTTCATCCTTCCCAATATTTTCAAAGTTTTTCACTTGCGGAATGTATTGGGATTAGGTTTCTTTGATTTGGCTCGCGCAACTGTTTGCCGACTTTGTTTGTGTCGGGTCGCTTTGGCCTGCCGGCAGTGCGCAGCTTGATAAAAATGTTCGACAAATCTCCATAGGTGAGAGCTTGCGAGCTTTACGTACTGTAGATTTTTCAGATTTTTTTGCGCAAACCCTTTCAAGAGAGAGATGACATTCAGAAGAGATGTCAACAGACAACTGACACTGAGGAGAGATGCCATAACAGAGATGACATTGAGGAAAGATGTCATGAGAGAGCTGACGCGCAGTAATTTTATGAAGAGAGAGCTGACACTGAGCAGACCTGTCATCGAAGAGATTCGAAGAGATTGATTTGGATTTCTTTTGTTGAATCATAATAATTCTCCTCTTGGAAAATTTTTACCCCAGCTTCGAATTGCCTCTGTCTAGAGGTGACAATGGTTGGTGGAGGGATGATAGCGGGGGAATGTTGGGGAAAGGGGTTCCTGGTTGGCAGACGGTGCCTGAGGACCCCGACCTGGACATGCCAGGGTTGATCCCGGTCCAGAATATTGTTGTCCAGGCGAGGAGTGGATTGTCATTCCCTATCTTTTTTTGCCAAAAGCATGGTGAGGATGTTGAGATGTTTTGCAGCTGCTAAGCTCCAATGCCCCGGAGCAAGCTCTTTTTGGCAGTGGCCAAGGCCATCCGACGCAACCGCCGGCTGCGGGGGCAAATGGCGGCGGGCGGACGAATGTTCGACAAATCTCCATAGGTGAGAGCTTGCGAGCTTTACGTACTGTAGATTTTTCAGATTTTTTTGCGCAAACCCTTTCAAGAGAGAGATGACATTCAGAAGAGATGTCAACAGACAACTGACACTGAGGAGAGATGCCATAACAGAGATGACATTGAGGAAAGATGTCATGAGAGAGCTGACGCGCAGTAATTTTATGAAGAGAGAGCTGACACTGAGCAGACCTGTCATCGAAGAGATTCGAAGAGATTGATTTGGATTTCTTTTGTTGAATCATAATAATTCTCCTCTTGGAAAATTTTTACCCCAGCTTCGAATTGCCTCTGTCTAGAGGTGACAATGGTTGGTGGAGGGATGATAGCGGGGGAATGTTGGGGAAAGGGGTTCCTGGTTGGCAGACGGTGCCTGAGGACCCCGACCTGGACATGCCAGGGTTGATCCCGGTCCAGAATATTGTTGTCCAGGCGAGGAGTGGATTGTCATTCCCTATCTTTTTTTGCCAAAAGCATGGTGAGGATGTTGAGATGTTTTGCAGCTGCTAAGCTCCATCGCCCCGGGGCAAGCTCCTTCCGGAGGGGCCCAGGGCCATCCGACGCAGCCGCCGGCTGCGGCGCCAATTGCAGCTGGCAGCACCTTAGGGCTTGTTAAGGAGCCATCGACTGACCGTTTCTACCGCTTCGTTGGGAGGCCCAGCTGGCGACGCTGGCTGCTGAGCAGCAGCTGCAGGACGCCATAGAGGTGCCGTGGCGGACCCGTGGGCTGTTGATGGCTGGTTGATAGGTGTCAGTGGTACCAAGAAGTGGTGCTTAATAGGTGGTCAGTAGGTGGTCAGTAGGTGGTTAATGGTTGATGAAATTGGTTAGTAATGGTTGATAATGGTTCACAGGTGTTAATAATGGTTGAGAATCGAGTTAAAAAAGCTTGATGGTTGACCATACTGATCTGGTTTGTGTTGGTTGAGAGTGGTGGGTAATACTGGCTTTTAGTTGTTAATGGTTACAGTTGTGGTGCGCTGCTCTTTGTTCTCTACACCCTTGTGTGAGGGTATTGTTTTTCAAGTCACTTAGGCACACTTACATGTCCTGCTCTGGTGCTTTCAGGAAGAGTGCGACCTGGACATGGTCCAGAATTTTGTAGTCCAGGTGAGGAATTGATTTTGCTAGGCCCCAACGCCCCGGAGCAAGCTCTTTTTGGAAGCGGTCGTTGGAAAGGCAAAGGCAGGTTTCCAACGATTGTCTTGTCGTCGCCAGGCTATTCGCCGCAACCGCCGGCTGCGGCGGCATTTGCAGCTGGCAGGGGTCAATTCTTTGGATTCCAACAGTACCATATTAAGTGTCATTGGTGTACCACATTGGTTGGCAGGTAGCTGTCTGGCGCTACCCGGTCTTACTTCCCAACGATGTCCAGATCTGGGAGGGGGTAGAGCTGCCTCTGGAGGCAAGGCCGCTGAAATCGTATTGGTTAGGTCCCCGTTGTCATACGTGTTATCAAGGCTCTGGCGATTGAAATGCCGTCCTGCAGGCATTGAAGGACAAATATGAAATCATTTGATCGCAGCAAGACACCGCGATCCTAGATCTGGGTGGTGGGGATTACGACAGCATGTCGATAATGGTTGCTGCGCTCGATTTGATCAGGTTGGCGCAGCATGACCTTGGTCCTAGGGCCCGCGTGTTCAATCTTCAGGTGTTTGTTGCACACGGTAAACTTGGGAAACTTGTTTCACAGGAGCCTAAAAAAACCAAACCTGACACTGAGAGACAGGGCCACATTGCTGCTGCAAACCTTGTGATATGCTTTGAACTGCCGGTCAGGCCAGCAGCAGCAAGGCAGCGCGCTCACAGGATGGCGAGCTGGCTCCACAGACCAGTCCTCCGTATAGTATTTGGGTGAGTGTGTTTGTGTGTGTTCATGCTTTTCTATTTTGTAATTCGTTGAATTTTTTCCATGTTTCATGGCTGCGCTGGCAGGCCAAAGACATCATCGAAGCGGACGCGACCCCTGAGCCACCCCTTTTCTTGGCTGCTGCGGATTCACTAGTTCCATATGTGCTGCAGTAGGAATGCTTGACAGGCGCCAGGAATGCTACCAGTACGTTTTTCCAAAAGTCTAGCCGCTGTCCGTTTCGAAACGGTGCATACAGCGTTTGCGAACAGAATGCCTGGGCTGTGGCAGGTGCAATGCTTTGTGCGCTTGAGCGTTACTTTTTTGGATCTCGAAACGCTCGTTTCGTGAAATTGCTTGCATCTTTGGATCTGCTGGGGCGAAGTAAGTAATGCAAGGAATTGTTCCGCAAGATGTTTTCGCAAAACACCTCCATATGCGATGCCCATCCCAAAACTATGACAATATAGAGTCCAACGTAGTTTTTCAACGCGTTGCTTTGCAAGACTTGTTTCTACCAAAAAGGATTTGTAACATGCCCGTAGCCTTTGGGGAAGGCGGTTCGCACATAGATATGTTGGGAAAGGCGTTAACGCATCTTGGAATCAGATTCTTTTGATTTTGGGATAGGATTGTCACAGGCCACAGGACATCATCCCAAACTATGTGTTGAAAATCAAGTCCAACAAAGGCACATAAAGTGGAATTTAACATTCGCGCCAGGGCTTGAATAAGCCACACGTTGGAGAAAACGCGCGGGGAATCAACAAACTAGATCTCAGCAAATAGCGTCGCACAAGTAGCAAATCTTGGGAAACGGATCATGGAGAAAGCCTTTGTGGAAAATTTCACGGCAGGAATCGTTTACCGCTCAGTGTGGTCAATTAAGTGGTTCATTTGGCGAGTTATTTTTTGAATTTTTTGATGACGGTGAATAGGGTGGCTGATTGCTGGTTCGGTGGTGAGTGATGCTGGCCATTGTTGGTCAAATCATGGCTTTTGTGCTGGTGAAATGTTGGTTAAGTGCTGGCGCGGATGGTGATGGTGCGTGATGTTTGATGAGGATCATTACCGGTTGATGTGTGACCAACGGCAAAACCAATCATTATCCTTTACCCATGACCCACCCTTAGATTTACCATTTTTTGTTTTAATCATGGTTAGGTTGTGATGGTGGTTCGCTACAGTCATTGTCACCGCGTGGGAATCAAAAAGTGCATTGCTTCGCAACTGCGGGCGAAACTGTTGGTGCCGAAACTCCAACGTAGTCGTTGGTTGCATGGTGGGTTGGTGCATGAAAGCTATCAGCTCTGTTGCGAAGAACCACTTCCCATTATCAATCAGCAATGAACTGTCTGTTCGCCAGGAATGGCTGAATACCTGATCAGCCTTTCGATTAAGGCTTTAGATTAGATTGGCCATGGGTTTAGTCATTCCATCCATATTAGTTGTTGGGTTCATAGGTTCGTAAGTATTGATAATAAGATAAAATGGGATATCTTTGGTTGAGTTGTTGACCTTTAGCGTGCAGTTCATGAATCCGTTGCCCTCTTCATCAACTTATGAACACCATCAACTAACAACATACAAGTAGTTCCCGCACGAGGCGGAGGCGGAAGTTTCCAAAACTTATAAGTGCATATAGAAAAAAAACATTTGAGCCTATAGAATGGCGGCAAAACATCACGAGCGCGCAACTTGTCTGGAGAATGATCTTGTGTTGCGGTTTTTGACAAGGCAATGCATGTCCTGGTGTCTCAAAGTACCACACCTGTCACACAAAGTCAAGATCCAAGTCATCTGCAAGATGAGTTGAAACAGCCCTGACAGTGCGGAGAGCGATCCCAAAGGAACTCCAATCGCGCGAAATGCCACGCCTGTCACGCAAAGTCAAGATCCAAGACTTCTCCAAGATCAATTGAAACAGCCCTGACAGTGCGGAATGCGATCCCAGAGGAGCTCCATGTGTACCAAATGCCACGCCTGTCACGCAAAGTCAAGATCCAAGACCTCTCCAAGATCAGTTGAAACAGCCCTGACAGTGCGGAGAGCGATCCCAGAGGAGCTCCATGCGCACCAAAT
>VSDK01018075.1:128083-150242 GCA_009767595.1 Symbiodinium kawagutii
TATTTCTTTTGAGATCTATTCCTTTTGAGATCTATTTCTTTTGAGATCTATTTCTTTTGAGATCTATTTCTTTTGAGATCTATGGGCTCTGAGATCTATTTCTTTTTCCTTTGAGATGTATTTCTTTTGAGATCTATTTCTTTTGAGATCTTTTTCCTTTGAGATGTATTTCTTTTGAGATCTATTTCTTTTGAGATCTATTTCTTTTGAGATCTATTTCTTTTGAGATCTATTTCTTTTGAGATCTATTTCTTTTGAGATCTATTGCTTTTGAGATGTATTCCTTTTGAGATCTATTTCTTTTGAGATGTATTCCTTTTGAGATCTATTTCTTTTGAGATCTTTTTCCTTTGAGATGTATTCCTTTTGAGATCTATTTCTTTTGAGATCTTTTCAAATCTTCGTAACACGGAAGTTCCGCACTTCGTAACTAAACTTCCTTTGATGAATTCAAATTATCAACCGAGTACCGCAGGTTAAACCTATCCATTCATCAAGGTCTGAACTGATCAGCTTACCTCCTGGTTGGATATACTGGCTCTCCACCCTTGTTCATACCCAGCACTACGCGGCCGCAACGAGGATTCCAACCAAGTCTCCTGGGCAGAGTTCCAGCGCTGCTTTGCAGAGCTGAATTTCCACGGCAACGTCGCAGGCGCATGGAGGCGCCTTGTGCTATTGAACGATGCCAGGGGAAATGAGGGTCGAACGGTGGCACGGTAGGGAATTTGATGGTTAATTTTTCCCTCATGATGGTGAGTATTGGTGGATTACCTGGTGGTTGATTAGTGTGAGTATTGGTTGATGTTGGGTGATGGTGAAAATTGGTTGATCTGCGATGGTGAGTTTTGCTTGATTAGTGACGGTGAATATTGGTTATTGGTGGCAGTGAAAATTGGCGGCTGGTGATTGAAGGTGAAGATCGGTTGATTAGCGATGGTGAGTATTGGTTCATTGGTGACGGTGCATATTGGTTGATTAGTGGCAATGAATATTGGTTGGGATGATGCTGATAAACGGTGAGTATTGGTTTATTGGCGATGGTGAGTATTGGTTCATTAGTGACGGTGACTATTGGTTGAGTGGTGACAGTGAATATTGGTTGATTAGTGACGGTGAATACAATGGCACAGGATGGTGAATGAAAATCATGGTGAGTATGTGGGTGGACTTTGCTCATTATCATGAATGACATTTTGGTGATTGTATCTAGTGCTGGGGTTAGTGGGGGTTGTTAAATCATGGTGATTTTCAATCAGTAGTGGTCAATAAGAATGACGGATAATCGAATGTCAACAAATCTTGGTTAATGATGCTGAGAACGATGCATGATAGAAAATTCAGTGTGGTTGGTGATGATCCATGATGGTCGATGATGGTCAGCCTTGATCAAAGACCAACGATATTGGTCAATTTTAGCCTAATGATTGATGCTTGAAACGGGGACCTAGAAACACAGGTCAATCAGCGTTCATGAATGATCAACAACAAGGCGAGAGGATAAAAAAGGGTATGAAATGGTATGAATGCCATTCTCAGGCGAGACCCCACAGTTGATTCTCGTATTTGTGTAATAATTAGCTAGCTCCGGTTGATCTTTTAACAAATCATGTGTGGCAATTATTTTTTGAAATGCTGGTGGTGTTCATGATTTTGTGGTCATGGTTGATAATGATGGCTCATCCTTTTGTAATCATGAACTCGTCCTTTAAGATGTTTGACAATGATGGTAGACAACGATGGTTGATAATGATGGTTAATAACGATGTTTGATAATGATGGTTAATTAATAATCATGCTTGATAATGATGAATGATTTGTCATTGATGGTTCACAATGGTGCTCCTCACCCTGGTGTAACGATGTGTTGTGTGACCCACTGGGAAGATCAGCGACTCGATGGCCAGTGCTGCCTCGAACTGCTCCGTGAATGCTGAAAATGGCCGGTGTTTTTGGTTGTTCCACTGGAGACATGGCAATGGGTCAATATTGATGAACCAACTAATGGGGGATAATAACAAACATCAATAAGGAAAACAATGGTTAATGACGGGGGAACCAGGGGTACGGGGGTGTTGACCCACAGCCATATGCAAAGGCAAATCTATGCAAATTTTGGTGGTTGAGATTTTTGTGGTTGTGTGTTGATGTTGTTTTTGTTCGATGGCTACTGATGCTGAATGGTGGCTCATGTCCAAGTCTTTGTTGCGGTTTCGCCAGTCGCTGCGGAGGCACATTGATGAGGACATGTCGGGCATTATTCACTTGAAATCGCGGCTCGGCAGCAGTACAGGGCGTGTTGTGTCCCCCAGTGGCATAGTGTCATCCAAGGTAACGGGGGGATACGGTTTTATTGTGAAAGAACATGACGTTGTTGAGAGGTCCGTCCTTGTTGATAACTGAGAGTTTATTAATCCTGGGTTAGCACTAAGTAAAAACAATTGTATAATCGATGATCAGCCAATAATTGAGCACTGATTATCCAATAGTCGACCAATAATCCACCATTAATGACGAAGCATTACCGGTGAACGATTGTTGATTTCTTGTCGTTACTAGCCTTTATCAAGGCAGCATTTAACCATGATCAACAATCATGATAAACCACTAATGACAAGCATTATCAACAACGCTTATCAACAATGATTGGCAATCATGGTCATCCGTTCTTAACCAATGAGCCATCACAGAGCCATCATTTTTCCATGAACCATTACAAACCATCACTAAACCATTGATCACGGTGCATACTACCCAGTACTAGCCATTGGTAAACCATTAGCCATTACTAAGGATTACCAAGCATGAACCATTCAACCCTTTCTTGATCACTAAGCAACCATTCAACATCATTTAACCACTATAATATAATGCCTTTAAACACCGTAGAAAATCGCATGGTTTCCCCAGTGAACTTCGACCGATTCACCCCCGGTGCCCTTCACCGCATCGGGGCTGTGATCGGCCAGGTACGACTTGCCGTGTGCACAGCTGCTGAGTTCCTTCAAGACATGGGCGGAAGAACATTTCGGTGCCTTGGCTTAGGGTTTATTATGCTTGAGGATGGTTCAGATCGTTTATTCTGATCAAGAATGGTGAATATGGTTGATAATAAACCTTACAATTATGCTTTATTATGCTTCATGTTCACCCCGGATGGAGCTAAACCCCTGGTTGATTGATTGGGGGGATTACCATTTCAATGGGAAACCAAGGCTTTTGGGGGATACCTCCTAGGGCCCTAGTAGTCAACCTAGGGGCCTAGGGGTTTATTCATCCTGGGTAGACATTCAGGATCATTGAACGTGGTTAAGGATGGTTGTCCTTCATGATGGTTAAGACAAATGATCTTAATTTAATGGTGGTCAAGCGTAACCTTACAGCATGGTTAAGGTCATTAGATCATCTAGCTTATAAGGGTGCTTCACATCCTGATCATTTATTTTGCTCTAGTATGCTTTGTTGTGATGATTCTTTAGCATCCTTTACCATTTACTAGATACATAAATCTTTAGCATTGTAATGGTGGTTCTTTAGATAATGAGATAATGGTTTTTCATGAATCGGCCAGGATGGATCTCGATTTGTGGCGAGCCAGGTCATGAGGAGCCTGGATTCGTTGATTCAAAACTGCGCCAGGTGATCGATGCCCAAGGCTGGTCAACCATGGCGACGACCCACAAGAAATAGTTGATTGTGTAGACAGGGTTCAGTTCAGCAGCATCAACCACTAGTTGGGAAAGCCTTCTAGCCCATGACAATTGGGTTACTAACTACTAGCAGTTGTCCACAAATATCCACGGTAAGTCCTTTTTTTCTCTATCAATGCCATGACACACTTGGTTACCGCTAGCAGTTGTCCACAAATGGTTGAGTGGTGGTTACTCAATGGTTATTATTCACTGCCCAACGGTTGTTAATCACCCACTCATAATAACAGCTAATGGTTAAGGGTGGTTATTATTCACAGCAACCAATGGTTGTTAATCCACTACTGCCCAGTCATAACGGCAGCTGTATGGTGGCTACCCACTACCCGTGGGAGACCCCTTTGGCCGCGCAGTTTCAACGGCTTGGTGCGACAGCGCGTCATGGCCGCCTTTGGAATGGACAAAAGCAGCCATTGCATCAGCGCAACGCCAAACAAAAACCGGTGATCAACCAGCATAAGAGCCATTGATCATTGCTTGATGGTGATCAAACAAAAGCCGGTGATCAATTTAGTCAAGTAAGCCATTGATGAATTATGATGAACTATCAATTTTGCCATGTTCAACCATCAAATTAGCCATCAATTTAACCATCCTCCACAAGTGACCACCACAACCACCTTTATGATCACCTCCAGATTTTGATGAGAGCGCTTCTCCACATCGTGGAATGATCGTTTGGTCACACATTAGTGGCTAATAGCCCAGCTAAGGAACACCCGATGACGGGGTGGTAACGACCCCCGATAGCTGTTTCAAACATTGAATGACCCTAATTGGGAACTAAGGGCAATGCTTGAAACAGCTCTTAGGACGACAGTCTTCCCAAAGGAGCACCTGATTGGTGAGTATCTACTAGTATCCAAAGAAACAACTGGTATCCAGAAGCAATCGACACCTAGCTGAACACTCAGATACTTTTCCGACAGGAACAAGTATTAATGTTGGTTTCTGATTAGTGTAACCCCCCCTAAAGTAATGAAAATAGATGAAACCAACAAGTAGATACTAATCAGAAACCAACATTATCCAGAAATCCTAGCTGATTTGGCGGCGATGGCACCATCAGGTTCGGTTCATCGAGCATTCACCGTTCTCGACAATGTGCCTGGGCGATGGACTTCCGTCCAACCATCCAAGGTGAACTGATGAATGTATGGTTCATGATGGTTAAGCCTATGGTTAATGATGATGAATAACCGTTGATATGCCGTTCACGATGGTTGTGAATGCTGGTTGATCTCAAATACTGGTTATGACCCACTTTTGACTGTTGTTAGACATTATCAGCTATATTGTTTGCCATTCTCAACCATCATTGACCCCTATGTGTCCCTGATAAGAAACAACATGCGAATGGGAAGAATTCTAGCCAGATATTAAGCATTAGCAACTACATTGCTAACCATTCTTAAGCATCATTGACCCTTATTATTGTCCCGGTGAGAAACACCATAGGGATTGGAACAACACAGCGAAGAACTACAACCAGATCTCTCGCGGCGCTCTCGGTGACTTCTCCTTGTGTGGTGAAAGACCGGGTCGATGGCGGACGGCACCAGCAGTGACCATGATGAACTGCCACGGGCTATTATTATTCACCGTTATTGTAGGAGGCTCCATCCAGGGGTTGTATGGTTATGGAAACTTATAGGGTTACAATGAGCCTTCATTATCAACCATCCAGGTCTTGTAGATCAGTATGATCATCGTAACCCTAAAATTAAGTTTCCATCGTTGAACCATCCACTTGCCATCAATTGGCAGCACTCATCATTTATCATCAACCATCATTGATCACTTATCAACATTGATGGGTTATCAACCATGAATTTCTAGCCATTAGATGGCAATGAATCCATGAATTACCGACCATGATTCATCTACTAAGAGCTACCAATCATAGATTCATTGCCCAGCCCTGATGAACCGTCAGGAAGCATGGTAATCCCCCTCCATGATTCTTGGTAGCACTCCTGGTCCTGATCAGAAGCAACGATGACTAGTCACTGTTGTCATCTACTGTCACTATTCAATGATTATCATTATCATCACTATAGCAGAGCATTCATAGTGGTTAATGAATGGTTACAATAGTGATTTAGAATGGTTAATCATCATGATTATCATCGTTCAGTACTATTCATGGTCAACCGCCATCGACCCAGGCTATGAACCATTGGCCAAGTGCTTGTGAATTTGCATTTACCATGATTAGCCATCAGTTGACCATCGATTCACCATCCATTCACCATCCATTGACCATCAGTGCAAATTGAAGTAACCCTGAATTAACCATCAATTGACCTTGACAATTACCACCACTGAACCCACTAATGCCACAAGTTAACCATCATTGCACCTTGCTGGTTGACCATGATCAAAAATGATTATCCACCCTGATTGACCACCAGTCCTGATCATCCACCGAAATTGACCACCATTAACCACTGTTAAAGTCACCATTCACCACCCTGAACCGCCCTTAACGACCCTGAACCACCCTCAACCAGCCTTAACCCCCCTTAAGGTCACCCTTAACCACCATGCTTCGCCCTACAGGACGTCACATCCGCCACCCCCAGGACCGCAGTGGCCACATCTCGGTGACGGAACTGGAACGGGCCTGTCAGAAGAGGCGCCAATGGCGCAACGGTCGTGGTGCCGTGCGGGTCGCCTGGGTAGCATCCCTAGTAGGTGACCCCAGGAGACCACCAGGATGACCGGGTGAATTCCCTGCTGAATAGCTATGGTTAAGCAGGTATGAGATGGATGGTTTTAACTATGGATGGCTATGTCCTGGTGAATAGCATTCGTAACCTTCCTGTTACCTTCCTAGTAGCCCCAGTCACAACGATGGCAGAAACCAGTTGGTGACCTACGATTTCATGGGAACTGGAAGGGTATGATTAACCAGGTATGAAATTGATGGTTAATCCACTATTGATGGTTATTGAGTTTATTTTCTTGGTAAAGACCTCGTTTATAGTAGGTCAAGACTTGGCCAATTGTTGATTTAAACCAGTGAATGCACCGAGTTATGGATTTCATATGAGGGTATGCCTAGTGTTCACCTGATTAATATTTGTTTTAAATCACATACTCATAGTATTCATCAGCTGTACGCCGGACAGAAAGTAGTCATGGTGGTTGATATCGGTTAATGATGGTTAAGAAATGGGAATGCCAATCAACTATTGTAGGGACATGTCAGCTATAATGATGATATGGCACGGGTCAAAACCATCTCTAGTCAAAAATGGCTAGGTGAACATTCCAAGTTGTTCACCAAAGGAGGAGTTCTCTCACACATAGCCCATAGCCATAAACTCCCCGACGTAGCCCAACCCACATGTTACTCGCAAATGTTGATCAGAGACCAACAACCACCAATCTCAAATGATGCTGGAGTCTCATTACCAGCTATTGTTCCGGTTTTATGGTTTAACAATAAATATGTCTCGAAAAGTTTTACACACTCTCTCACAATTTGGTAATCAACGGCAAAGCTAATCAATGTTTTGCAATGCCAACATGGTAGATTGCTCAGAACTCCTCGCAATTCACCACCAGTATCAATCAGCGTAGTTGGATGACCAAGGATTTGCAGGACCAGTTTTGACCGCCAAGAAATCAGGGAAAAAGCGAAAAGTACCGAGACGACCAAAACAAATCAATGAGATGGCAATACTTCCCCTGGGAAACTAGCCTGAATATCAACCAGGTCTAGATGGTTTGCCAATTGAAGATTGAGGGTGACTGTCATTCGCGATTGTTCATGATCGAGATTGACAAAGAGATGCTAAACCCTTTTGGAAAAGTATCGAAAAGGATGGAAAGATGGGACGCAGCCCTGGCGCTACGTTGATGTTTGGCTTCTCATATGTGACCAATGAGTGGATAGCAGTCAGGGCAAGAGAAGCTGGGTGGAGCTGCTTCGGAGTAGGGAAACACTGTAGCGTTGACACTGTGTTTATCACTTGTCGATATGGTGAAAGACGAAGAATCGTCAACAATCATCACTGGATAAGGGTTGATGATGGTTGACAAGAGGTCATACGATGTTATTACTGGATTGTTTCGGGTGTTGTCATTCCCTCCTGGTTGTGTTCAGCACGTTGAGCAGTGTTGGTCCAGATCTGAGCGCCCAGGAGTTGGACGGGCGATGTGCGGACGCTATGTCGCTGCTTGAACGTGGAGGACAGAACTGCTTGGCACGGGTCACTTGAAGAAACGAGACTTTCATGGCAAGTTCAACTATTATGGATATACCGTTCTAATTGACCAGAATGAGCTGCTACAAGTACTTAACCACCACAACCACTTAACCATCACAACCACTCATCACACATTTAACAACTGCGGATTTGCCACTATGACTATAGAGACATACCCAGCTTGCACAAGTCGCTGTTGAGTCGTCAGGGTGAAGATACCTCGCGCTTGACGGTGAATGACATGGGATTCTTGGACAACTGGGAGGCGCCTCGCAGTGAATGAAGTTCAGGGAGGTGATGAACTGGTTACCAACCAACCAATGGTGAATAGTAGCTGGTTAATGGTTAATAATAGAGAGTAATAACTAACAAATATAGGGGATATATGCCAACTAGAGTCATCTAGTTATATATTAATTAGTTCTCATTGACTATTAACTATTAATAGCTATCAATATAGTAGCTATCAAGGATAATAAGATAATAGTTAATTACCATTAATAGTTAATAGTCAATAGTTATCCAACTATAGTTAATAGTCAATAATAAACTACCATAGTTGGATAACTAATCTCAAGGATATAAGACTTCGCAGTGGCCTGTTCTTGATAACTAGCAATAGTTGATAGTCTTGAGTTTACCCGAATCAGTTTATGAGTTCAGCTAATAGTAAAGAATCTGGTGCATTATAGCTGGTTAATGGTCGATGACTAGGATCAATTACCAGCAAAATTGTGGGATGTACCATACCAACTATATGGCAAGCTGGGTCACAACCAGCAACTATTCGTGACTATATAATGCTAAACAATTGTTGGTGGTTGATCATGGGAAACAGTAACCAATAAGAACAGGGGATGCACCAAGGGGGTCACAAGCAACCAGTGAACCCATCCCAGCTGCTCGACGTGGAACAATTTCTCTGGGTTGGTTCATGGGAAAATCTGCAGCAAGTATGGGACTTTCCTGTGGATTCTTCCACAATAAACCTCTTCGGGAAAATTCCTTTGCGAACATTCAGCTGGTTCAAGCTCTGTATTCACTTGGTCGATTGATGGGATTCACAGCAAAACCGAGGTTTTACTATCAAATATACCATGTTCCCTGTCAATTGTGTCATTTGATCCGTCATCCCCACTTTTTATTTGTCACTAGCCATTCGCAAGTGTGGTCGAGCACCGTTATTGACCATCATCATTGACCATCAACAGCTATTAACCACCATCAATCACTCAGAGTATGAATCGTTAACCCATCTCTCCCACTGTTATTGGCCACCAAGAACTATCACCACCAGCCACCATTGGTAACCATTATTTCTGGGATGTATTTGATGGGTTGACTGTCCCAGGAAGTCTCTATACAATGATTCCATTATCAGAAAACCTTGTGATCTGTGAGTATTACAAATGACTTAGGGGCTCTAGGATCAATCATAGTCATCAATTCCTGTGAATCATGATGACTATTATCACCAAATCTGATGATAGCTGCAAGAACCATCAATGGCAATCTTCCATAGAACCCTCACTGATTATTATCATTCCTTATCATCCGTAATCAGTACCCAGGATCAGACTTAGGAGGTAATAACTTTTAAAGTAATTAATCGTCACTGGTAATGACAATCTTAATGATTACTGGAGCAGTAATGTCTTAATCAGCAACAATCACTGATTGTGAATGATATTGATGACACATGTTCATCAGATATAACGTGTTAATACTGCTGACTGATAATGACAAATGATCCACTATCATCCATAGTCGCTGTAGATGATGACAAACATCAATCAGTTTTAGTTAGAATCATAAATCACTGACAATGACTACTACCAAGTATTGACAACTTAGTGTTTTTATTGAATATTTAATCGCATTGCCATTATTTGACTAGTTAACATTCATAGAAGTAACCAATCAATAAACATCGGAGGACTGTAATTCCTATGAAGGCTGCAATCCTAACACTCATTATGACTTGTCACTAGAAACAGGTGACTGTGATAGCTCATTGCTGACAAGTCATCAAATAAGTTATGATTCTGAATGAACGATGCATTGATGAATGACTAATCCATAAGAAGCAGATACTGATTCCCTAAATGACCAATCTAGTCTTTGTTAGGATGTTTATCTACCTTTTTATTGGTTGGTTGCTTGACCTAGCTCGCTGAATGCAATTCTGGATGGCTCATCACCTTTGTCATAGGATTTAGGTACAGGAAAATGTCCAGTATATTGGTTTTCCATCATTTATAGTGGTTTCCTGGCACATTTCCTGTAAACCAATTTGTTGACTTTGGGTGGTCTTGATCATTCATTAGTCATGAATTGTAAATAATGGTACCAGTCAATCAACTTTGTAATCAATTTGCCTTGTGATTCATAACTAGTTGATTCATTCAGGAATCATGAATTATCCCAGTAAATAAACTTATGTAAATCAATGATAGTCATATAATTTGCTGGTATCAATTCCTGAACATCAATTATATCAATATTGTTGTCATATGTTGTCACAAGTATACAAGTAAACAATATAATAAAGTGGCTGTGGGTCAAAACCCTGTACCCCTGGTTCCCCTACCATGAACCATTGTTTATTGTTGGTTATTGTTGGTCAATATCCCCCATTATTTGTTGGTTGATATTGACCCATAGCCACATAGTTGATCATTATCCCCTATTATTGCTGGTGATTATCCCCTATGATTGACCACTAACCAGCTAGTATTAGTTGGTGAACTGCTTGACCCATAGCCAAGTGATGAAATCAATTCTGTTTACATACCAGTAAACAATATGATGATCAATCTTTACATCCATTCATAATTGATTTTCATACCAGTAGATAAACTGGATAGTTTAAATATACCATCCATTCAATAATGTAAACCAATGACAGTCATCAATTCCTGTTTCGTTGTCAGGTGGAAAGCTCTTCAAGGCGGTCACTGATTCCTGATGTGGCTGGTGGGTTTTTAGGGGTTGCAACCATTAACAAGGGTTAATTATAGGGAAAACAATGGTTAATGATGGGGGAACCAGGGGTATGGCATACAACTAGATTATATAGTTAACTGGTCCAATAATAATAGCCATTAATAATGGTTAATGATAGGGGATAAAAGGCAACAATAGTGATCAGACACCTACTGGTTGGTGGTTTCAAACATTTTTTTCCCCCTAGTAATTATTAGCAAATGGTTAGTTGAAACCACCAACCAGTGATATTGTAGGTTGGAGCAGGTCACTGATTCCTGATGGTGGGTAGCGTTTGAGAATGGAGACAGTCATGAAACTGTGAATGATGACTGAACGATGTTTGAATGATATGGGTTCATATTGGTTGAACTGATGATCACTAGTGGTTGATGTGAGTTGAGAATGGTTGAAATGATGGCTACTAATGGTTGGTATGAGTCAAAAATGGTTGAAATGCTGGTTATTTCTGGTTGATGCTTGGTTATCTCTGTTCATCATGGTAGACTCGTATTTCAATGATAGTTAAATGATGAATGCTTGCTTACGGCTGGTCAAGCCACGGGTTCAATCATGCTTTAACAACCAAAGTTGAACTGGTTGAAACCATAGGTTCAATCATGGTTGAAACCATGCCTAACAAGTTAACTACTTTAAACCATATTATGAACTGTGATTATTTTTACTGCTGGTTAACCTATGGTTTCATGACGGTTAACTGCTGGTAGCCCACCATGGGCTGCCTGGGCGGTACCGCAGCGGAAGCGCTGCAGGCGGCTCCCCGTGGCACCGCGCCGCGACGGCCGAAGGAGGAGATGCTGCCAGAGCTGCGAGCGCGCTCGCAGCCAGCCAAGCACTGCGAGAGGCGCAGACACGGAGCGGTTCCTGTGGATGGTTGCCGTTGTAAATTGGTGCTATTAATAGTGGTAATATGTGGATTAATAGTCATAGTATGATGATTAATAATCAATTGATAGGAACAATATATTGGCTATTACTAATATACCACTATTAATATGTGGTAATATGTGGTAATAGCACCAATTCCACATCATTCACCATCATTAATAGTGGTAATATGTGGTAATAGTGATGATAATCAATAATGGTGATTGGTGATTGATAATCAATGATGGTGAAGGATGTGGTTGCTGACCATTGGTTGCTGATTAAGCAGATGAAGCTGGTTAATCAACTGCTGATTCATTGGGTTTTGGGAATCGCAAGCTTCTTACTTGGGGATGATAGGCCATTGGTCATCGATGGCTATGTCATGGCTCACTGACCAAACGTTTTTTTTAATAGGGGGCAATCAAAAATCGATGAGCCTTTGCTCATTAATACTGGCCAACTAATCACGAATTACTGAGATTGTTTATACTGATATCGTTGATGATATCCATGCTGATTACGGTCTAGTGATCAGTGTTGGGTTTAAACATAGGTTGGCAGAGGCTATTAACATTTGGTTATTAGTACTCGTGTTGCATTCACGCACCATTCTTTGATGGCAACTGGCATCTATGATTATTTTAACAATTATTTACTAGGCGATATCAACTGCAAACCATTGTTGATCTGATCAATTACTTTTACATGAGTGGTGATTAACAACAATTGTGGTAGAGCTACAAAATGACTCAAGAACGGTTGAATATAAACTGCGGCTTGCAACACAAAGTCATTCAGTTGTTATGCCCTACCAGGTGTCAGCCATTGGCCAACGAGGGTCATGGGTAGCGCTGATAGTTGATTGCTGGTTCTGTTTAAGCCCCACAATGATAAACCATCTCTGATACTATCATCTCACTGACTATGTTTGCCTGAACTCCAACCATTCTTAATCATCATTGACCATCAATTTACCAGAACCATTCATATTCATCATTGACAATCATTGCTTATGGCTGCTCAAACCATTTCTTTGAAGAGGCGGGTCATGGCGGGTCATGGCGGGTCATGGCGGGTCATGGCGGGTCATGGCTGAAGATCGCAGCTTCTGCAGAAGCTCTTCTCGCACTTCACTGGCATCTCGCGCTCCCTCCAGCGCAAGCACTTCGAATCTGCTGCGCTTAGGTCTGCGCCTTGGAATCGCTGGGGTGTAATCCATCATTTTGACCTAGGCATTTGACCATGGGACTCTTGGTCACAGTCACTTGAAGAAAAAAGTGAGGCGGGTAATTTCGAGAGTCACTTCAGCATGCTCAAATCAAGAAGTGGGGCTATTCGAGGTTAAAAAGCATACATGAATTGGCGTTTGACGGGTAATCAGGAATATCTACAGTGGGTTTGCCATTCTGCATTGATGAGAAGTTAAACATCAGGTAATCAACAAGAACGACACACATTTTGCAACGATTCCGGGGAATCAACGTCAATCACTTTCACAATAGCTGTCTTTCAGCTATTGATCTCTCATGTGGTGCAAAACTGGTTGGTAGTTTTGAACATTCTTGAAAGGGAATCAGAGTGGTTAATCATGGGGATTAATACATATTAATACCAACAATAGTGGTTGAACGACTACTCGTTGGTAGTTTGATGCACATTTTGTATTTTCCCTATTACCAAATGGTTTGTTAGTTGACAAGCATGTGATTGAACCGCCAACCACATAAAGTACAACCACAACGACATGAAACAATGCAGGCTGACCCAGACGCACCATTCCTCACCCTCTGGATTCACAGTGTGGGGGACACAGTTTATGAAGGTTTCGCAAAGACTCAATGAATGCAATTGCTAGGCCTTTGACTTGTAAAACATCAAGCGATCAACAGGGTTTACATAGATGCTGCACAATCAACAGGCTTTTGGATTTCCGTTGTCAATGAACAACTTCAAAGAACAACAGAAATGCAAATCATTCGAAGTTTCAAGATGTTTCAAGTAGTTTCTAGTAGTTTCCCATCAGTCATTCTGCCATTGGTCAATGGTTTCATCTCGACACATCAGTAGTTTCAAGTCATCCAAGCCTGTTGGAACCACGGCAGCAGGCCCGGACCTGGAGAATGGTGCTAGTGCTGCACCACGGCCAGTGCAGAAGGAGTGAACAATGGGGATAGGTGTGGCGACTTCAATCATTAGAATCCTTGGTTGGTTGTTGCTATGTGCTACTCTACCTGCGTGGCTGACTTTGCGGCTGGTTATTACAACAGCGCACCGAATTGGAATACACACATCTCCATGCACACATGTTTGCACGTTATAGAGTTGCTGGTTGGTGACATCTATCTCTGTCATTTTAGTCTTTTTCCCCCATTACTTGGGACAGTTGGTTGGTGGACAAATATTTTTTGGATGGGTGAAACCACCAACCAGCACCTCTCTTCAGGTCGTTGCTATGCTTTCTGTCGACGGTGTGCAGGATCCTCGTCAAGAGCACGAGCAATGGGTGCAGCAGCGAGAGCAAGAGGTGCAGAGACATGGTCGCAGTCAGGTGGTGGCTGGCTGGTGGGGTGGGTGGGTGGATGCTTAGGTACAAGCAACACAGATGGTGTGATTGGTGGTCAATGTTGGTTGTGAATGACGACTGATTAAGTTGGTTCGCGGCGGTTTGTTCACCTTGGCTTCAATATTGGTGATCAACAGACAATCCTTCAATGATGACGTCATTTCCTATTAAATCCAATTCAGAAACATTGACCAATCATGGTGATAGTGGCGTAACTCACGTTTGTTGGTTGGTGGTTATTGCTGCCAGGGACAGGCTCCTCCGAGTGGCTGAGGAGTATCTACCGCGTTTCCTCCGAGAAGAATGTCTCGAGCAGTTCTCAGGAGGGCAGCTGGGAGCAGTTCTCAGGAGGGCAGCTGGGAGCAGCTGGGAGCAGCTTCCAAGGCAGTGTGGGAAACTAAGTTTTCAGTTATTTGCTGATGTTGAACTGATGCTCAGTGGTGGTTGATAAATTCTGATAAACATGTTGCTATGTTCAGTGCAGGTTTTTGCTATATTGTTGAAACAGTGGGGTAGATTTCTAGTCATTGAGAAGCAGCGCCATTGGCTATCAACCATGAGAATCCATTGCATTGTGAGGGTTGATCAACCGAATACAAGCGATCTTGGGGGTTTGATGTGCATGGCCACCACAAGCATGACAAGGAGAGACCATTGCCAGAAGCATTGTATGGTGGAGTTGCTGCGTAAGTAGTCATGACCATATGAGCCACAGCTTTCATTAACCCCGGTGGAATGTTTTTTTTTTTTCCAGGGAACCAGACGTAGATTTTCCATCAGCCGGACCCAGTGATCCAAACAGGATGGCAGAAACAATTTCGTTGACTTAAGACAGGTGGCATTTGTTTCTGAAGTAATTTGTTAGTAGTCTTGGCATTTAATTTGCTTCTCACTTCCACAATTTTGTTTGCTATCGCGAATGTTGGCAGCCGGCATTCAATTCGCGGTCATTTGAAATCCAGCCTGGTAATATTGCTGACTGGATCTGAAAACTTGAGACCAACATCCTGGTATTTTGCTGTTGGTTGCATCCACTGTATAATTGATTAAGATTGCTTCTTAGATATTCATATTCATAGCTATCATCTCTATCATTGCATCCACTTGATTATTTGCTGTATATGAATATATATGATAGCTATTTATGACCTTTCGAGATTTTCTTCAATACATTTTCATCATATTTCTCATCCTTATCCGAACCTTGGGTATTAAAGTACAGTTGGATTTTTTGTCGATATCCATCGCTTTGTTGCGTATGTGTGTACCAACAGCTTTTATGATTGGTGGTTGTTGCTGACACTTGCTTGACAGCAGTTTCGTGTAGTTTGGTCGTATCATGACCCTGCTGTTGCTGATACGCTTCTCCGTCTCGACAGCTTTCCTTTGGAGCAGGTAACAAAGCGGCTCTACCAACCACATGTGCGCGATCCTAAAACAGGCCAGCGGATCCGCCGTTTGGGTTGCACAACCTTGCAACCTCCTCGCTTCTGCTGAGTGAGATGTCTCCCTGAAAATCTCATGTCATAATTAGCAGTTTTGTGTGATATCATCATCTTCATGATTGAGCAGAATCAGTATCAGTACTCTCTCCATCTCATCGACAAACAACGATTACGTTACCATTACTATTACCACTACTCACTACTACCATCATGACAATCATTGATAACTACCATTATCGTGACTAATCCTCACACAAACAATGGTAACGATTGCTGATGGTGATCCTAATTGATTTGATCAACGGTTAACCCATATCATCACCATCCTAAACAACAGCAAAAAATAAACACTTCGCTTCGCTCTTGGCCTCTTTCCCAAGTCCAAGCGTCCAGCTGGGTGAGCTGCCAGCATCCCCAAGTTACGGTGGTAGCGGAGGATAAGCAACAACAGTGGGGATATACCAAGTAGGTTTCTCCACGAATGCTGGACCCCTCAAGCATCCTCAAATGGTCATTTTAACGATGAAACCACTAGTTTTTTTTGGGCACACCACTTTCACACAATCCCAACCAAATGTATAGGTGGTTGTCATTGATTACGATGTCAAAGCCAAAGCTGTTCATTTTGTGACAGCTATCCACTTAGCGCTAATATCTAGCTTTGATCCATATTGTCTTGTTGTCACGGCACTTTCAAGTATGTGTATATTTCGACGTACTGTAGCTATTGATCTTACATAGTGCTAAGACAACCATCTATGATGTACGCAAACATCATCAACCATTTCTAAGAGGGTGTTTCTCAAGTCATAGGGCTACCCCCAGTTATCATCCAGTTTGTTGACCATTTCTAGTAATAGAACATCCATTTTGAGGGTCCCCTATGACTTGAGAAGCCACCATGAGTTTGTTGCTGATTATCCCTTGTAAGAACCATGATAATGCCCATAAAACTGTAGAAAATCTCATGGTTCGCCTATAGTCCTATAGATATCCACCACCACATGGGTGTTAAAATCATTGAAATCACCTGAGTATATCAAGATCTCGAGGCGTGCCCAGCTGGTTGCACTCACTTCGTGAAGCGACACGCGAAGGGATGAGTGAGGCGGGGCGCTGGCGAGAGATGGCATGGGTTATATGTTGGTGCTTGGGAATACTGGTCAATGATGGCTCTTTTGGCGGTCAGTGATCATTAATCAATGATGTTGAATGATGTTTAGGAGTAATTATGATGGTTGACGACGCTTAGGAAAAATGGTTAATGATGGCTGATAATGATGGTCATTAAATGTTATGAATGATCAATATTGGTCGATAAACATACTGCTGACAACAGGAAATCAGGGTTGGAAATGCTGGTTGATGATGATATGATAAATGATGACTAGCAATAAGGGTTACCCGTGATTTACTGCACAAAACCGGCCGAATAAGAACCAACGCTCAATAGTGGTCCTGTACCTCTATTTGTAATCACGCACGGCAGCCAGTAGTTATTAATAAACCATTGGATAGTGATTAGTTTGGTTGGTGGGTAATAACCCTGGCTGAAGACAGTTGACAATGGCTTGTAATTGGGTGATAGGGTTTTATTAAGTATACACTGATCATTCAATGATTTCTTCATGTGGTTTAATGATGGTGATCGTGATTCATGATGACTGGTGATGGGAAGTCATGACTGACAATGAACAACAAGTGTTGATAACATTTACTGATTTGGTTCATCATTTATTCCGTAGTTTATCCAGATGTTGCTGGTGAACCAAGCGTGAATCATTCTGAGCCATGATCCACCACTAGCCAGCATCAACCTTCAACAACCATCATTAATCCTCATGAGCCATCGTCGACCACCATCAACCATCATCGACCATCATTGACCATCGTTGACCATGATAATCCTGAGCAAGACCATTTGCTGTTCTCAACAAGCATTGACAATCAATGGAAATTACCACCATGAACCACCATGAACCACCATTAACCAATATAAACCACCATAAACCACCATGGACCACCATTTACCATCATTAACGACCATTTAAGACCATTAACCATGATTCATCATCATTAACATTAACCGTCAACCATCATTGGCCATTAATCACAATTAACCATCACAATTAAGCATTAATCATGAACCATCATTAACCATCACAATGAACCATCATTAGCCATGATTAACCATGGCAATAACAATCATTCACCATCATTAGCCATTAAGCCAACATTAACCATCAACAAATGTTGCTTTTCCATGGTGCATCGAACGCTCGAGGCCCTTTTCCCGCGGGGTTCCAAGAGCCACCTGCCAGCAGAGTCCGGATTGCGCTGTCCGCCGCCTGCGAAGGTGGCAGAGTCAACGGTGGCCGGGGCGGGGCGGAACCAAGGAACACACCAAGCGGATAACATATGGCTGTGGGTCAATATTAATCAACCAACATACTGGTAGTTGACAATTGGGCATGAACAATCAAGCATGACAAACTATTCCGGCTAGCTTTGCCGCTATCGTTCACCACTAAGTCGCGCGACAAGCCTGTTCTTTTATAGTCATCACCACCACCACCACCACCATCATCATCACCATCATCATCACCATCATCATGAACCCATCATGAACCCATCATGAACCCATCATGAACCCATCATGTACAACCCAACCTCCGGGGAGGTCATCATGTCCCAAGGAGGATCCAACCCCAAACCTGCCATGCCAACCAGGCACCGCCGCCCGACATTCCCGGCTTGGATCCCATCTATCGCTATGGCACCTTGGAAGGGCAATCCTAACCCGGGCCTTCCCAGGAGGAGCTTGGGGAAGGGGACAGCATGGGCAGATTTAGGTGGCAGCTTTTCCTATCATTGACCATGGTTTTCCCATGTTTTCCCCACAAAAAATGTAGAATAGTTGGTCATTATCCACCATTTTTGTTATTCAATAATGACCCATAGCCACGTTTGTGGTGGCAGCCCTGTGTTGACAGGTCTTCGGAAGTCCCCACCAAGGCATTCCGTTACCGGTAACATCGCTCCTGGGAGGTGTCGTTTCACTGGCAGCTGGGAAGGCATCAATCCCAGGATGCGGTGCAAGATACCACCCGGGAGCTTGCAGGGATTGGCCGTCCAGAAGAAACGCAGTGCGGCTCATAGGTGTAGGTTTCCCATTCAACGGACAAGTGCTTGATACTTGTATCCTGCCATTGCTCGTCACTTCTGCTGATTGAAGATTGGCGGGTGATAGCAAAAACCCAGGTCCATGGTTTTTCTTGGCTCGGCATCCATCCAGCAACCAACAGAGCAGCGTTCACTGCTGATCTAAGCAGTGAGTTCTCGTGTGGAAATCCCGGATTTGGCTGTCTTCTTTCTGTTCTGGCAAATAAGGGTAGCAATTGGAAACTTATCGTTTCCAAAAGGCAATGATCTACAATTATTGGATATTCTATTGCTGTGCTAGATTGCCAGCAGGTACTTACTGGGAAACATAAAGGAAACAACGAAACAGAACCACCACAATCAACCAGCAACTGCTTGCTGCCTCTGAAAATGACTTTGAATCATACTTTATTTTATCAATACCAACCTCCAAAAATTGGAGACCATGACCATTACTTTTTGAATATTGCCCAAATGTTATGTGGAGGAGCAATTGTTAAACGTGCTTCCGAAAAGATATTGGCATGAGCCGCCACAGCATGATCAAGCAAGATGCCCCAAACAAGTGGGATATTCTCGTTGGTCATCATCTTTATACCAGAATTACCCATTATCAATCATCAATCAGCCATGAATCATAGCCTGCCATCATTATCAAGCACCATCCACCATGAATATGGCTCCACCATGTTCCACCATTCGCTATGCCATGGCCATGTTTCAACGGTGTGCCCCATGGCGCCATGCCATAGCTCAGGCAGCAACGGCAGTGTGGTGGGCCCCTTTCAGCTCTCAGAGCTGAAGCTCAAACCCATGGGCGATGCGAATTCGCAGCGTGACTCGGAGCAAAACCAAGTGCTGGCGATTTTGAAAGTAGGAGATTTGATGATGAGGAAACTGTTGTAGTGCTTGGTGGTGAACTATAGCGGGTTCATGATGCTTAATGATGATGAATGGTGCTTAGTGTTGGTTATTACTCCGGTTTTTGGTGAAAGAACAATGGTTGATGGTAAGGAATTGTGGTTAGTGGTGGTGCTTAGTGGTGGTTTGTCATGCTTTGATGATGAGGAAATTGTGGTGGTCAGAAATGGTATTTAAGAATGATATGCTTTTCTAAGTAATGATGGTTTGTGATGCAACAGTGGCGGTTAGTGGTGGTTATTCCTATGGTTTACTGGTGAGTCATTGAGCAAATTGTCTGGTGAGTTCACCGGCTACCATTTCGACCAAGGTACTGGGCCTTAGCAGGCGCATATTTTCGGAACCAGATGTGGGTGCGGGAGAGGCGCATGGTTCATAGTGACGGTTAGTGGTGGTTGGGACCCTTTGAGTCGGCCCCATCCCAGCCTGGCAAGATGGAGGCAACGGTTAATGATGGTTAATGGTGGTTGTGACCGATTATGTCAGGATACATAGCCTATACTTGGCCCCCATACCATCATACATGTCAGTCATGTTGATTCACTTGTACAGTTGCTACTTCATGGTAGCCCCTTTTGTGATCAAGTCGCTGTGAGCAGGAAAAGGTAGCAGCGCTTAAGGGTTTTCAGGGCCACCGGCCCGTTGCATGGTAGCGGAGCCCTACCAGGGCTGAGTGGACGCGGGCTGCACCGCTCCACTCGTGGTTGCGGGTCGCACCGCACCACGGGACAAGTGGTCGCGGGTAGCACCGCACCACTGGCCTTGGGCGCGGGTGGCTCCGCCCCGAGGGTAAGGCGCAACGGCGCCTAAGAAAAACAAGCGGGGAACCCGCAGCAAGGCCAAGCAAGAGGAGCGGATCCAGAGGGGTCTGCAAAGGCGCTGGGAAGAGCGCCAGGAAAGGGCGGAAGCCCAATACCCCGAGCTGCTGGGCCAAAGCAGTTCATCAAGGGGACCGGCCGGAGCGACCAGAACGGTCGTGTTGGAGCCTGAGGAGGAGACCACTGTGAAATTGGTCCCCAATCCAAACAGGCCAAAGAGAAGAAAGACGAGGCGGCAGGTACGGTTGCAATCTGTACCCAGTGCTCCAAGCTCTCCTTTGAGGCTCAGGTCAGCTGACCCAGCGAGAAAGGCCAAGAACAAGAAGGCCCAGGAGGTGAACGCCAAGTACAAGTTTGGAGCTGAGAGCATCAAGGAGGCCAAGAAGCACTGGAAAGATCCCTCAACAAGGTTTCACCACCGCGTCGAGGTCAAGAAGAGAGTCAAGCACTTTCTTCCTAGGGGAACGGTAGGTGATCAGATCAAGGGGTCACTTGGGCCTGAGTGCAGCTCTTGTGACGAGAGGACCCAAAAGAATCGTGGCTCTGTTGCGACGAAGGGTTGAGAGATCTGAGAGTGTTGAGAGAGTATCTCCAGCCCTCAACCTTCGAAGGCCTAAGATCCTCAAGAAGTCAGAGGCCAAGCCAAAGCCGCTCGTGATCGAAGAGGAAGAGGAAGAAGAGCCCGTCCCGGCCTTCGACGATGCAGACTTCAGCGATGGAGGCGGGGACGATGCCGGTGCAGGAGCTGCAGCAAGTGTTGCAACAGCTGCAGTCCACTAACCAACTGCTCACTCAAATGAGTGATCGCGTGCAGTCGCTGGAAAATGAAAGAGCGCGCCGCGTGAGCATCGCCACAGACACTGTGGATGAGGTGAATGCCAGAACCAACCCACTGGCAAGTTTGACCCAAGCAAACGCTGCCCCAAGTAGCTTGGTTGACACCCGGTCCTTAGGTAAACCAGAGCTTTTCAAAGGGGATGAAGGGTCGTTTGCGGATTGGGCATTCATCTTCAAGTCATATGTTGGTTGTGTTCACCAGGATTTCATCTTTATGTTGGAACGGTGTGAACAGAGTAGGACCCCCATGGTCAACAGAGGACTGCCCACCAACGAGCAACGACTCTCCAACCAACTCTACTACATCCTGGTTATGCTCCTGAGGGGTAGAGCTTTAGACATAGCTCACAATGCTGGAATTGGAGAAGGCTTCGAAACCTATCGACGCCTGTTTGAACAGTACCACCCCAGGGTTGCTTCCAGGTATGTTGGATCACTGTCCCTGATCCTGGCAACACGTTTTGGAACAGACATTGAAAGTGAGTTGGAATTGTTTGACAAGACAATTAGAAGATATGAGTCAGAGTCGGGTAAGTCACTTGATGATGAGATTTTGCTGGGTATTGTGGTGAACGGTTTGCAGGACCAAGCAATCAGGGAGCACATCATA
>VSDK01018075.1:150953-179434 GCA_009767595.1 Symbiodinium kawagutii
CAGCGCCCCCCCCAAAAGAGCCGGAGCCGATGAGTGCCACGCCCAACCAGGAATCCCCCTTCATCGCAGCAGCCGTTGGAGGACAGCAGGAGGTGCTTGTGGATACTGGGGCCGGGGCACATCTTTTTCAGGTTGGCTTTGATAAGTTTGCAACAAAAGTTGGTGGAGTCTCCAATCCTGGGTTGGTCACGGTCACAGGTGAGCCTTTAACAACGGGTAGTATCAAGAGAAGTGTCATTTCCACAGATGGTGGAACCTTCAAGATTGACTACTCGGAATCTGACAAGATTGGATTTTCAGTCATGAGTGCAGGCAAGGCAGCACTCCAAGGCACCTGGACCATCATTGGACCCAACACCCAATGTTTGATCGTTGACAAGAATTCCAAACATCTTCAAGAAGCAGTTGAGCAATCAGAGAAGATTGAATTGGTAAAGAAAAGGGGTGTGTACTGGCTCCCAATTTCTGGTTGTAAACCACAACATGCGGGTAGCCCCGCTGAACCATTGGCAGCTCATCCAAGCCATCCTGATGCGGGCAGCCCCGCTGGCCAAGCGGTTAGCCCCGCTGGCTCAGGAAAGCTGGTTGCAGCAGTGAGGCCTGCAAGAAAGGCAGTGCCAGCTGATCCAGAGGATGAAGCTGAAGAGGCCGCTGGGGAGGAAGAACCAGCAGCAGATGGTGTTGTGTTGCCAGATTTGGGTGAACCCCCAGAAGAATCATCAGAAGCCCCCAGAAAACCCAAATCAAAGAAGATCCCAGAAACGGTATCCAAGGAAGAATACGATGCGCACATGTTGACCCACCTTCCTGCACGCACATGGTGTGATTTTTGCATGAAAGGTAAGGTAAGGGAGGATAGCCATTTCAAGCGTTCTGAAGGAGGAATCCCCTCTGAAGTGGCTCGGGTTAGCATGGATTACTGTTTCCTGGGACGAGTGGTTAACAAACTTCCTGGGGAAGCCACTGAAGACACGGTGGAAGAGCTGATGAAGCCTCAGACAGAGGAAGAAGGAGCACTGCCAGTGCTGGTGATCACAGATGAGAAAACAGGCTGCATCTTTGCAGGTGTAGTCAACAAAGGTGTTGACAAGTACGCCGTGCACTTGGTTACGGAAGCGCTCAAGTTCACAGGGCGCCAGAAAGTCATTCTGATGACCGATGCTGAGCCATCCATCAAGGCATTGGCTGAAGCAGCCAGCAAGGAATGGGGAAAGGAGTGCCAGATTCAATCTGCACCCAGGGAATCCCATGCATCGAATGGAGCGGCTGAAAGAGCAATCCTTGAATTGGCCAAACAGGCCAGGACCGTGACAAGTGCATTGGAACACCACTTCCAAGAGTTCAAGGTGTTACCAACTCACAAGATATATGGTTGGTTGATCAGGCACTCAGCCTGGCTCATCACCCGGTACTTGGTGAAGGCAGATGGCCGTACACCATACGAACGCCTGCGTGGGCGAGAGTACCGTGGTGAGATTGCAGAATGGTCGGAAACTGTCCACTACAAGGTGGCAGCAACACTGAAAGGAAAGCTGGACCCACAGTCAGCAGTGGGAATCTGGCTGGGCAAAAGCCTCCAATCAGATGAGCACTTGAGTGGAACCGACCAAGGCCTCATGAGATGCAGAACCATCTGTTGAAGACCTGAAAAGAAAAGATGGGATAAGAAGGTCTTCGAGAGCTTCCAAGGTGTCCCATGGCAGCCAAGAGGAACACCAACAGTGGTGCCAGGAACTCCTGGAGGGGCACCAGTGCCTGGAACTCCAGCTGGGAGACCCAGATCAGTGTACATAACACTGGATCGACAGATCAAGTATGGAAGCACTCCAGGTTGCCCAGGTTGCCACTGTAGCCTGGATGATCCAAAGAGGCATTCACCTGAGTGCCGGAAGAGATTCGAGGAACTTGTCAAGAAAGACAAGGAAGAACAAGAGAAAGCTGCTGAAGCCCATCAACAAGAAAGACGAGTTGATGTTGAAATGGGTCAAGCAGATGAGGGCGAAGAAGAACTGTTCCCGGACTTTCCGGATGGTCCCGTTACGGTGATTGATCCAAGAGCTGGACGCAATGCGGGAAGCACCGCTGCGATCCGTGCGGGTAGCACCGCCATCACGCGAGCGGGGAGCGAAGAACTGTTCCCGGACTTTCCGGATGGTCCCGTTACGGTGATTGATCCGCGAGCTGGACGCAACGCGGGAAGCACCGCTGCGATCCGTGCGGGTAGCGCCGCCATCACGCGTGCGGGCAGCACCGCCGCTTCACAAGACGCGGGAAGCACCGCTGCGATCCGTGCGGGTAGCGCCGCCATCACGCGTGCGGGCAGCACCGCCGCTTCACAAGATGCGGGTAACACCGCTCTCCGTGCGGGTAGCGCCGCCGGGAAAAGAGCTCCAGCGGGAAGCCCCGCGGGCTCAAAGGAAAAGAAGTTGAAGGAAGAACCCAGAAGAGGTGAAAAGCGAGAAGCGGACGATCGCGACAAGGTTGCGGACAAGGACTTGGAAGAGTTGAGCGCTATGATCCTGGAAACGGATCAGGAGTTCTTTGGCGCACTCCCGACTCTCCATAGCGCACCTGTTGCAGCGTACCCAGACTGGGACGTGTCCGCGAGGCATACGATGAGCGAACAGGTGCTCTTCTCCCAGTTGAAAAGGTGAAGAAGGCTCGGAAGAGAGCTGGACAAGATGCTTGACCATGAGGTCAAGACAGACATCAGCTGGGAAGAAGCAAAGTCGCGCGGATTGAAGATCATCCGCAGTCGCTGGGTAGATGGCTGGAAGGCACTACCAGACGACGCCAACGGCGTCAGAAGCCGATGTGTCGCACAAGAGTTGAACACAGGTCCTCGTGACGACGTTCACTCTGAAACTCCCCCGTTAAAGGCACATCGCATGGTCCTTGCGTCTGCAGCAACAGCAAGAACTGGCCAAGCCAGGGGTCAAAAGCTTGTTGCTCGCTACGATGTTAGCGTGGCGTTTTTCCACGCGGAAAGTACAGGAAAGATCGCTGTGGTACCACCAGAGGACGTGTACAACGGATCCTTGTGGTTTTTGAACAAAGCCATGAACGGAACGCGTGAAGCGTCCAAGCAATGGGCAACCTTCGTTGAGACAAAGGTTGGCCTAGGTGGGTTTCAGCCAGTGAAGGTTGTGCCCGGATTGTTCTATCATCCCGAATGGCAGATCAGTTTGTCATGCCACGGCGATGACTTTCTCGCTGAAGGTTTAAGCTCTGACTTGGACAAGTTGGATGAGCTCATGACCTCGAGCTTTGAGACAAAGGTCCTTCCACGAATTGGCCCAGAGCAATTCGGAGGACAAGCGCAGCAAGGAAGCCACTTGCACAGGGTGATCACGTGGACCGGCAGCGGCTTCACGTGGAAAAAGCGCAGCAAGAAAGCCACTTGCACAGGGTGATCACGTGGACCGGCAGCGGCTTCACGTGGCAGGCAGACCCAAAGTACAGGGATGTCCTAATCTCAGAGTTGGGACTGACTGAATCCAAGGGCGTGGATGCGCCAAGTTCCAAGGACACCGGGAAAGGTGACCGTACGGCAGGCGATGAACTGTCGGTAGCTGAAGCTTCGGACTTCAGAAGGCTTGCAGGCACGGCACTGTATCTAAGCCTTGATCGGCCCTCGATACAGTACGCCATGTCAGAGATAAGTGCCGGCATGGCACGACCGACGAAGTTGCATTTCTTGAAGCTGCGCAGATTGGGAAGATATCTCGTGAGATTTCCATCGGAGATCTGGCAGTTTGAATTGCAAGACGCCCCGTCAGAAATCGTTGTCTACACGGACTCCGATTGGGCAGCTGACAAGACAACCAGGAAGTCAATGAGCAGTTTCGCAGAGCGATTCGGAAGCCACCTCATAGAGACAAGCTGCGCGCGGCAGAGCGTTGTAGCACTGTCCAGTGGAGAGGCAGAGTACTACTCCATGACTCGAGGAGGCGCAGCCGGGATCATGTCGCAACAGATCTGGAACGGCTTGGGTTTCACAGGTTTGAGCTTAGTCCTGGACACGGACTCAACAGCCGCAAAAGGCATTGGCTCAAGGTCAGGAGTGGGCAAGGTGAAGCACCTTGACCTGAAGGAGCTTTGGCTCCAAGATCACGTGAAATCCGGAAGGATCAGAATTCGCAAGGTCAACACCAAGGACAATTGGGCTGACCTAGGCACCAAGAGCCTGACCGGGCAGCGCATCAATGAATTGCTCCGCATCATGCCACTGTGTAGAAGGGGCTTGGTGGTGGCATGCTTACTGTGCTGCCTGACAGGTGCCAAGGCAGAAGACGAAGAAGCCGAAGAGAGCTACTTCTTCTTCAACATGTACATGCTGATTGTGCATGTTTTGGCAGCAGTTGCAGTCATCGGAGGACTGTTCACCTGTTGTCAAAGGAGGCAAGTTTCCACGAGAGACATTGCAGTACAGACAGTTGCTGCGCCTGGAGGGGCACAGCGAACCTCTGCTGAATCCAGCCGGACTCAGCAGGCCATCCAAAGGCCCAACAGGGCCGCTTTGGCAGCAAGAACAGCTGCTGGAAGAGCGCAATCAGACCCAGTGTATCTGCTTGGTGGAGGAATCAAGTACCATAGCAGAGAGTGTGGTATGGTTGTGGCAAGCCTGAACCGAGACGATCGAGTGAGAGAGATAGACCGCAGTAGAGCCATTTTGGCTGGTTACACTGCCTGTGGTCAGTGTGGCGGCTAAGTTTCACAATGCAGCTTCGAGACTAGCGACTCAAGCTGTGGAGGGGTGTCAGGATACATAGCCTATACTTGGCCCCCATACCATCATACATGTCAGTCATGTTGATTCACTTGTACAGTTGCTACTTCATGGTAGCCCCTTTTGTGATCAAGTCGCTGTGAGCAGGAAAAGGTAGCAGCGCTTGAGGGTTTTCAGGGCCACCGGCCCGTTGCAGATTACCATGGTTTTCTGGTGGTTAATGATGATTATTGTTGATTGATGGTTGATTCGTTGTGCTTCATGGTGGTCAACTATAGTTAATTCATGATGGTTGATGCTTAAGTGATGCTTAATCATGATGGTTTATGACGGTGAAGGCTCATGGTAGTTAATACTGGTTCACAAACGGTGAATCATCGTTCGCAGCCACAGGGACAATGACGTCAGATGACAATGATGGCTGACGATGCAAATGACCACGCTGGTGATGACTGTACTGGTGCTTGGTGTTGGTTGCTGTCAAGGGCCAGTTTCTGTTCGTTTGGTGTTCCGTTTTCTCACAATCACGACATTCCCATACTAAGCCAATGGTTGAGGGATCCACCAGACCAAATTGAGTATGGATAGTAATTCATTGAGAGGACCTGCTGAAATAGTGGAAATCCCGAAAAATTCTCTGGACAGACCAGATGGATGCCATGAACCTATGGAGAAATCTTCTACATAACTTGTGCACCTGCCAAAGTTGGCGATTGAGTCAGTGCATCCAAGCTGGTGAGTCTCGTGCGCAGGTGCAGCAAAGTGAACTGTACATAGAGATCTGGATGAATTGTAAGGCTGAGTCACATGCCCCTGCAAAGGATGGCCATCTCAAAATCACCTGGGGGTGAATCAAAAATCATGGGGAACCAACTTGTAATGGAGATTAACAAGGACAATGGGCTCATGGGATCATGGAGTATGAACAAGTCATTCACCAGCTGTTCACCAATCATGAACCATCAGTAAGCCATCAACTGATTGTTATCCATGGATTAACCATCATTGATCAGTGATGATTATTTTCATCGATCAATTAATGAATATTATCCATGGCTATCCATCAATATTGTCCATGGAAAAAAGTATTATCCATCGATTAACCATCATTAGTCAGTGATGATTCTGACAATCATCATCAATTAATTAGCCATCAACTGAGTATTATCATTGATCAACCCGTGTGTATTTTCGCAATTCATCCAGATGTGCTACTCCTTGCGGCAGCTTGAAAGCCACCAGCAGATGGGATTGAAGAACCAGATCCAGGCAGGTCAGTAACATTCAGTAACCAGCTCAACAAACTCATCGATGGAGTGAATCAGTGGGAAAATCGTGGATGATGATGTTTATTTAATGGTGAATAATGGTGATTCAATGCTGACTCAATGGTGACTCAATGGTGACTTAATGCTTAGTGAATCGGTGGATTTAGTTAATGGTGAGTGAACAATGGTGACTCAATGGTGAATCAATGGTGAATCAATGGTGAATCAATGGTAACTTAATGGTTAGTGAATCGGTGGATTTAGTTAATGGTGAGTGAACAATGGTGACTCAATGGTGAATCAATGCTGAAATTATTGGTGAATGAATGGTGAATCAGTGCTGAATCAATGGTGAATTAATGGTGAAATATCGGTGAATCAATGGTGAATTAATGGTGAATAGATCGTTGATAGTGGCTTGTGGTGAATGGTTGGAGGGATTGATGAACAACAAGAAGCAGATGGTCGATTCTCATTTGTGAATCGGAACATCCTCAGACTAACCATTCATGCTGAACCATCATCATCATCATCATCATCATCATCATCATCATCATCATCATCATCATCATCATCATCATCATCATCAACCAATCGCCACTGATTACATGTCTATATCATGTGATTACTGGCCATGGTTTTTAAATGTCTTTGCCCATTCACCATCATCAACCATGCTTGACCCCTTAAACGTTGCTGGGACCATGGTGTGCCGCAATTTGCGCCCTGCATCCCCTTGGACCTCAAAAACTCGGACGTCCAAAAGGGGCCTTGTCGTGTGGAAAACGTGGACGAAAGCGGGTGCGACTGGGTGGCACGTTGATGGCGGCGAAAGCTCCCTGGATGGCTGGTTTAGTCCACGACCAGGAAAGTGATGATGCCTTAGCATCGAAAGACCAGGATAGTAGCCATACCTTACATGGAGCCATGCATTTCCCAACTTTTCTGGAAGTTTATCCCCTTTCATCCATGGCTGATGCACAAGACCCCAGCCCTCAAAGATCCCTATTGATCCCACTTCCGCAGGAGGTCTCCTGGTGAAAAGGTGGAGTTTCAATGCAGTTCTTCATTTGTTTGGAAGCCCAGATGGCTTGCACGTGGATGCCCAGCTGTTGTTGATTGGGTAACGGTTCAGCTATCAAAACCGACCTGGACCTACCAATTCAGAAGCTTTATCAGATGTCAACCAGCCAACTGAACATCCCCAATGTCATCCCTTGATTTTCAATGCAACAGTTCGTCACCTGCTGATTTGTTGGGCCCGGGCTTTGGATTGTTCGAAGATGGAGATGTGGTCACCAATCACTACCAGGAGATGGTGGCATTTGACCTGCCAGTTGCTGCAGCCAAACAGGGGGGGGCCTGGTGAACTTGAAAAACCACACGGGGGGACATGACGCCAGCTTCAGCCCCCAAGCATTGCCTCCAGCTTGGAGGGGAAGCCATTTGTTGATGAGACAAAGTTGCAATTTCCGGCCGTGGAATTTAGCCCCTGAGTTGTGAATAGCTCTTATGCCAACCACAATTCTCAGGGCAATTAGCTAGTAACATAGCTATGAACTTCGTTTGCCAACTAGTTATGTTACCAACCAAAGCTGACCAAGTGACCCACCTAACCACGTGACCCATCCGGTAACCAGCGATGTTTCGTGGCCGTGGCCCAGGTGCACCCGAAGCTTGAGGCAAAGCATCAGGCATGCTGGGGGGTGGCTGGTGAGGGCGTGAAAAATATCCCAGGAGCCAACATAAACATGGAGTTCTGATGGATAATGATGGTTGAATGGATGGTTGAATTTATGGTTGAACTTATGGTTGAATTGATGGTTGTTGATTCGTTGATTGTTAAGAATCTATGTTTTCAACATGGTCAACGACCCTGGTTGACCGTCATGAACCACAATTGACCATTGTCAGCCATTGTTAACCATGTTTCGGGGTTGCTGGTCTGACTAAACATTGTAAACGATTATTGAGCACCAAACAAGATCATTCAGAATGGTAAGACTGGTTGATCGGCGGTAGTATCGACAGTAAATCAGGGATGTAGCCAGTGTTTGGGATGTGGCCACATTTGGTCTTGCCCAAGCATCCCCCAGGTTTGGAAATGGAGATATAAACCACCACCAATGACAGGATTCCTGCGAGCCAATGATCACAACAGACGGGGTACCGAGCAGTTTTTGTCACCCACTACTACTGTTTGGTGATACACATTGGATATAGCCCTGGATTTTTGGATGCTACCCCCACTTACTCTACATCATTTATCTAAATTGCCACAGGTATGGTATGTTTATTTCATAGATCAATTAGATCAATGATATAAATTGAAGATCATACATAATTGATACCACAGTTACCATTGAACGATCAATTTATGGAATAGCAAGATAGCAGTTATTCTCATCGATTGACTATCCCTGAAGGGAATATACCATGATGCAACCAACATTTGAGATATGATGGGGACTCCAAGAATGGACGGTTCATTACTATGAATAGTCAATAAAGGGTTACTAAGGGGAATCCCTATGACTTGAGGAAAAAACAGAATGTCCACGGTGGTCCTGTATAACCTTTGTATTGGAGGGATACGAAACCATGGCTTCAGATGGCCATTTTTCCAGGGAGAACCTCTGGGCTGCCTCAGGTGGTCAAATGGACAGCAGACGAAGGGCACGGGGCTCAGCCTTGTGGGGCAACAGGACCTGATTCGCAGTGCCGCTAAACGGGTTGCCGCGTCAACAGGCTCCACTCTCTGTGTTTCATGGGATGTGATGGTAAGTCAGTTGTAATCAAGTCTTTGGGAAGAACTCTCATGACAGGAAACCACCTTATCGTGGATTCTACTCAATGGGTTTTCCCATGGCTGAAGTTCATCATCATTTGATGGAAGAACCACCAGAAGAATCCAAAGTATCTTGCAACCAAATGACAGTAATCAATCAACCCATGTGCACCTTAGCAGAGCTGGGGCTTTGCTGTTCAAGTCGTTGGTTTGTTGGGGTTCATTCCCGTGGGTACTACTTGCATGAGCCAACTCATCCATGGAACTACGACCATGGCTCACCGATCAACCGTTGGTGACGGGTGTTATGAAGGAAGATTCACCCTCTGAGACGTGGCGGACCACAAGGGATATATAGTTGGCCCCTATAGATCTCTGACCATTGATCCTCCCACGATGGTTTGCTCATGATCACATCGAGCTTGCAGAGAAGCATTTCCTAAGCGATGTATTTCCAGCGGACGATCACCGAACCTTGAGCTTGTTGACGGTTGCTGTGGAATGTGAATGGTGAAACATTGTGATTGACAAATCATCATCCAACATCGTTGGACCATCGTTTACCACCATTACAATCATCATGCAACCATCCTTACCCTATAAAAATCAACATCATTCCATCATTTTTCCCATCATTTCTCCCTCATCTCCCTGTTTTTCATCCACCCATGGTGGTCCACCATCCTTCAGCCCACCACCAGGCCCTGCCCCTCACAACGGCCAACCCCCAGGCTGTGCGCGCGCTTGTTGCCGGAGGGTCATTTGGAGCTCCATTCGGGGTCTCAGTTGACCGAGGGCCCGGCACTCTTCAAGTCCGGGAAGCCCAGCGGGATCGAGGCGGGGGATCCATGGCTGGTTGGCAACGGATGGTGGAGAAGCACCAGGGGCTTCTTAGGATGGTCAAGGGGCTTGTGAGTGGGCAGGGAATGATTGATGATATGGTTCATCAATGATTAGTGGAACTAGTGGTTGATCATGATTGGAGATCCAAAAGGAGAGAATGCTGAATGGTGGTTAATAGTGGTTGATGAAAGGGGGTATGGCTAAGCATACAAGTAGTGGGTGATGTACCTCAAGATAATCTCCTATTTGCACAGAGGTCGATTTGGAGGTGGCTTGACAGGTTTCAGGTGGGGAAGTAGAGGGACAATCAGCTTGAACAGCATGCTGTTTCCTTGTGCTGGAGTAGATCCAGAGATCCAAGTGTCTTGAATTCGTACGTTGCCGGGGCTGCTATGAAACGAAACCAACCTGCTAGAAAATCCAAAATAGGGAACCCACAAAGCATATCATCTTCTATAATTGTAATAAACCAACCATTTTGAAGTTCCCCTACGTTGAGAAATCCCCACATCAATCTAAACAATGACAATATTATGATCCAGTTCCCTAACATTTACCCGTTGTGAATGACTCAAGTTTAGCAAACTGATTTAGTGGCCCGTCAAGCATTTGTGACCATCAATTCACTATTGATTCCCCATCAAAACCATTTCAAAGATTCTATTACACTGTCTTAACGATTATGAGTATACAAACCGATTATTCATCATATTATTAACCATTGGCGATATGATCAGTATTGATTGACAACCACTTATATTAAGCATTCATCCTAACAAGCCATTAATGAACCATACCATGACTCAGCTAGCAACAAATTTAACATACTTCAATGGTCATAATCTGTTGGTTCATCATAACAATCTTTAAGACCATTGAACCAGTAATGATCAATCAAATCTTAACCATGACAAAATCTATCATTACCCATTAGCCATCACCCAGCTAATGGCTAATGACAAGATCGAGCACCCATAGTCAATCACCATTAGCCATGACAAAAATTGAAAACCGTTTCTTCACACGATACACGTGGCTAATGGTTAATTAACCACAACTAGTCATTAACCATTACCCATGCATGGATTTATTCAGACAAACATGGATTTATTACCATTAGCCATCGATCTATTAAGATAAAAACCTATCATTAACCACAACTAGTCATATGGTAGTGGGTCAAAACCCTGTACCCCTGGTTCCCCTATCATTAACCATTGTTTTCCTTACTATTGGTTGGTTACTATCCCTAATTATTGGTTGGTTAATACTGACCCATAGCCATATTGAAAACCGTTTTCACCCAGCTCCTGTATGGCCTTCGCCGAGGTTCGCGCGGCCCGCCGGGGACTTTGAATTCGCAGGGCGGTCGCGGCTGGCCATTTTCGTGCAGCACCCAGCTGCGGAACGCCGTGGTTGATGATGACTAGGAATGGTTAATTAGTACTTGTAGTGGTTAATAGTGGTGGTTAATAGGAGTGAATTAGTTTAATAGTAGAGTTAGTAGTGGTTGATAGTAGTGGTTGTAGTAATAGTAGTTGCTAGTAGGGACTGATCATGGTGAATGATGCTTAATGTTGCTGGTCGATAGCGACCAATAGTGGATGATAATGATCAGTGATAGTGATTAATCATAGATGATAATGGATGGTTACTGAAAATAGATAGTGATTAAGAATGATTGATAGTGGATAATAGCAATACTGAATAGTAATGATTAATGATAATAGTTGGTAGCGGTGGTTGATATTGGTTTGCAACTGTTGATGGTGTCCAGTGATGGTCAGCAATGATGAAAGGTGACTACTTTCGGAGAATGCTTACAGTGGTAATGATCGATCGTGGTCTATGATACTTTTCAATTAGTTCATAATGACGGCTACTAGAAGTTTACACCTGGTGGATCATGGTTGATAGTGATGAAAGATGCTTAACAATGATTAATATGATGAATCAATCACCAATCTTTGCAGGAGGTAAGTTTTGCTAATTTTGCGTAGTCCAAGCATCGTGGATTGATATGGATCTACCAGTAGTAGGCTAGAAGGGGTTCGTCAAACACATCAAATTTCGATGATAGGAAGATAGGTAGCAATAACCGATCATGGTTGATGGTAAAAAAGACGGGTTCATGAGCAACAACAAGCAGTCCATGTTGGTTGAACCAGAGCAATCAAAGCCACAGATATGGGTTAGCCCAGTGCTGCTATCATTGCTTACGAGTTGTGGATTATGATTTGCGACTGGGACACCATGATCTCATCTTCAGCGTGGATCAAAATTGCTCTCTATTTCTCACTTGAAAGTCAACATTCCCCGATATTGTCATGGTCAATACCTATGGCATTCACAAACAGCTCGCGGTCATCCAACTGTTTGACACCACAATCACGAAGTGGAGAATCCTATAGCCAATATGAATCAATTCTTTATTCCATGCTTCTCGAAATGCCAAGATTTTCACATGACTATTTCTAGACTGCCCCTGGAACCACCCTTGACCATTCAATTAATGATCAACAGACCTTTTTTGCATCAAGAACATGTCAGAAACTACCGTGATACTTGGCATATGTTGGTATGTAATTTGGTCACAATTCCCCATGATCAAACATCAACTAGTCACCGCATGTATGAATCATACATGAGTAAAATGATGGAACACAAAATCCTTTGCTTTTGATCACTGCCTTCCATTATGGCCCAGTGACACGTCACGGCATGTTCGTGTCCTTTTTTAAGGAAGAAAGTCAATGATTGAGCCACCGGATTCCTGGAGCGTTTTTGAAATGCAGATGAGATTGATCGCCCCAGCAATCTAGTTTATATCTCATGGCTCTTAGTGGCTATATAATAGTTCTGTATACTTATGGTTTGTAATGGTTATAGCCTGCCATAGCTTAGGGTCTTGTCCTTATTAATCATGGTCATAGCGGTGGTTCCACGATTCCACGTTCTCAACCAGTCAAGATTCTCAAGCCTCAGCTGTTCAGCTGGTTCAAAGTGATCAGACGAACGGAACGGGGAGCAGAACACCATGAGATTCGCGGCAGTTGCTTCAGCTTGTTGTCCAACACAGCCGTCTCACCAGGATCTGAACAGGGATCAAAACGCCAGGAATCTAAAGAACAGATAAGAAAGGATTACTATGGATTGAAAGTCCGGGATATGATTCATGGTGGTTATTTGTGATTTGTCATTGATCTAGTTGGTTAGTAATGATATTGTTGGTAACAATAATCGTCACAATCACCCAACAATCAATTCAGAAGCACCAATGAGATTGTTACCCTGATATTGGGTAGCAACAATCAACAATCAATTGACAATCACAATCAGCACTCAATTGACAATCACAATCAGCAATCAATTCTTGTTGCTCGGGATTCATCAAAACTCCCAAGGATGTTTGCTGGCAAGGACCATGATCAAATGAGGGTCGCCTGTTGGTGAAAACACGCAGCCCGGTCACCTGGTTCCGGAAAATTCCGGCAGCTATAGCCGGTTTACCATGGTTTTAGATGGGTTTTACCTATGTTTTGTATGGCATTTGAAATGGTTTGCTATGTTTTTTACCTATGTTTTGTATGGTTTTTACTGGTTCACCTGGTTAGCACCCTGATTTTCCTCCTAAAAAAACTGATGATCTTTAGCAGCCAGGTTAGGCACTCGAAGAGGACAACCAGGACACCAGGTCTTTTGGCGCCGCCATGCGGCATCCAACGCGTGGGGCACACCGGCGGAGGTGCGCTCGCTGACCGGGCTGGTGGATTCCAGTAGTGAAGGATAGAACAACTACGAGTCAACAGCTGGCAGCTGTCAATAGTTATTAATAGCTGGCACATGCTGGCACTATTATAGTGTCAATAAGCTCTTAACTCATAGTTATAACTGTTACCTCAAAAAGTGGTATATCAATAACAGCTGGCACAATTGGTTGACCAACAGTTATTGGTTCAACAATATTGATATACCACTATTGGCTAGCAATATTGATAGTGCGCCAATGAGTTCATCAACCAACAGTGCACATTGGTTAACCAACAGTGGTGATACTATTGCTGGTTTTACCTGCTATTGTTGTTTAATATGGTTGGTTGACAAGAAGGACTCGATATAACCAGCAATAGTGGGAACAATGTCGAACTGCTGGCAAACAAGATTCACCAAAGAACTGTTAACCCGGTTGATGGCTAAGCTCTGTGAACAGTGATGGTTATATAGCTATAATGGTTATACAATGGTTATATAGCTATAATGGTTATAAAGCTATAACAGTGATGGTTAGCTGTGATGGTTAATAATGGTTGCCGTCTTGTCAAACGTGTTCTCTAGGGCCTCAGCAGAGAGAGCGCACGCTTCAGAGTGCGTTGAAATGGCCATGCTGGTTAGTAGTAGTTGATGATGGTTAACCATGATGATTGATAAGCAATCTTAATCAACCCGTTCAGAAATGCACTATGCCGACACGAGTGGCCTGTTGGGATTTCCCTCTTGCGTGGCAAGTCTGCACGTCACCCAGTTACTGTTTGTAGCCCCTCCTGGTGTCAGTTCTATTTGCCAACCGTTAGCTGATGATTGTCAGCCATCGTGAAGTGTAAATCATCATTTACCACTGCCATGGCTACAACCAACAAGCATCGCTTGAACATGTCACTCTGAAAACCAACTGCTCTGAATCATTGGATGGCACGGCGGGTTTGAAGTGATACCTGGCGTGGCCAGGAAATGTGGCACACCTGCCATCATCACTGTGCCACTCGGCTGGATATCGCTCATGACTTGAAGGATGCACCACTGGAGCTGCAGCACGCCATATGGCTGTAGGGTGCCCTGTAGCCCTGGTGAACTTCCCATGTTGGAATGGGAACTTTCCATGGCTTTTGGATGGTTGGTTCTGATCCAGAAATCATATGGACCGCATACGCATATGTTGGTGCAGCTAGCATGCCTGATGCCACAGATTTCTGATGTGTATGCGATCCATGTGATCCACCAATTGATTTTTGATTCCTGATAATGGATGTCAGATGCCACACATTGTTGCAGCAATCTGTTTGACTTGGTCGAATGGAGTGTGCCAATCCATACGCATCCGCTATATCATCACCTTCGGATACATGGATTTGTATCACGATAGCAACGGCATGCACCCATAGATTTACATAGTCATGGCAGCTGCTATACTCATACATTTTCTTATGTTTGTGCATATGTAAGTAAATGATAAACAAATGAATGAAACAACATATGTATTTGTTTTTTATACACGCATATTCATGTCAACATCTATTTGAATATCTTCCCATCTCTCCCAATCTACCCATCGATCTCTCTACCCATCTACCCATCTGCCTGAGGTCAGCAGCCTGCTGTGCCAGCGTCCTGGCTCTGCTGTTCACCGCGCCCTCTGATGTGCCGCCCATGGGACGGCGAGGTGGGACCTCCCTGGCAGGTAACCAGCCATGCAGCTGGCCACTTGAAGGTACCCAGGTACCACAACTCAGCTGGTATCCCAACAACTCAGTTGGTATATCATACCATTTTACAACCTAGAAAATCCTAGAAAATCAAAAGAGAGCTCAAGGTACCTAGAAAATCAGAACAGCAGTCGACTTGAGCTCTCTCTGGGGCTCATCGGCTTCAATGGTCCCTGTGAAACCTCTTGGTTTGAAACTGTGCGGACAGACAGTAACTGTCATCCACGGGCAGGTGCCAAGTTGTCAGCAGGGTTGGTATCCATTCTGTCGGTTTTTTGGGGACCCCCCGCACTTTCAAGGGCCTGGTTTACCTGCGAAATCCTGCGACATCCTGCGACGCTTGTGGTTTGCCAGCGCCAAATGAATCACTGACGTTCAGAAGTAACAAAACTAGCCTCCGCGCATCATCATCATCATCATCATCATCATCATCATCATCATCATCATCATCATCATCATCATCATCATCATCATCATCATCATCCACTGTTAGTCAACACTACTCATCACCCACCCCAGCTGCATTTACCATCATTCAGTGACCTAATCAATCATCCAAGCACAAATCATCACCCAACCTCTGTTGATCGATCTCCGCGAAACCCAAGCGTCGTCAAATCAGCTGAGTGAGCCACGTCGCCCTTCAGCACTCCATGGCAGGTGCATTGATTTCTCCCGTGTTGTCTTTGGCTCGAGGTGCGCTGGCTACAGTTGGGGAGTGGTGAAGCCAAGTCAATCGTGACTTGTGATGGTACTTAGCTCTCTGGTGATGACGGCAATGCCGAGGCATCATCGTTGATTACGGTTCGCGAAATGCATTGTATATATAAATCATATTTTTTTTTGCACTTTGCATGCTGTACGTGGGCGGTGCCCGCCAGCGGTGAAACCAAGCATGAATTCCCTATCCCTTATTGTGAGTCAATGAATGATAAAACACCACATGTCTTGTACGGCAGCCTGGAAGGGATAGGATTAGTCCATTTCTCTTAAACGGACTCCATAGTCTGGCTGCATCTCCTGCCTCATAAAATCCTCATCTCCGGCATAGAGAGCACGGAGAGTGGAGGCAATGGAGGGATCTGTGGCAGCGATGGATCGAGTCTGCATTCGGCATTACAAAACAGAAAGCACATGGCAATGTGCTAGTACCTTATTGAGATCGCCAGGGTACTCCTTAGCCGAAGCAGTCTTCCACGATCCATCTGTGCGCTTGCCTTCAAGTTTCTCAAGTTGGTCCCATTGGACAGCCCTAGCATGCTTCGCTGCTATGGCTGGGAAACATTGGATGTTACACGTAGCGAAGAAAGTTGGTTTCAAAGCAGTGGCGCCATATCGGGCCTGCATCACTAAGTGGATTCGGAGCAAACGTGCTTCGCACATCTTGGTGATCCACGGAAGTCGCCATATTGAGGCACGTTCACTGGACCTCGATGGCTTGGGGTGTTCCATTATGCCTGGCACACCACTCAGTGCTGATATGGTCAGAAGACGAACCGCAACAAAGAGCAAGAAGTTGGCTGTGGCTATCTGTTGGAGTTCTTTCCAGGAGAGGCCTCGGATAGCAAAGGGATCACAAGCCGTTCTGATCGGACGTGGACAATCTTGGTCGGGAATGATATTGTATCTTGCTTCACTCCACGTCTCGCATGGAGGTGCGACAAGATATGCAGCAATATGTCCGGTAGTAAGGCCTTTTACCAAGTCATCAACCAATCGACGATTAGTGACGTCATGTTGTGGAGACAAGGCCAAGTCAAGACAGAGAACCTGTCCTTGACATGCATATTCTGCCAAAAATGATTCAACATGAAACTGATAATCCTGCACCCGTCTGCGTCCAGAAAAGACGTATAGGTATACAGGGTATTCTATCATGGTACGAGGAATCACCTGGGGAAAAGCATATACCTTGGCTTGCTCTTTGGAGAGTTGCTCACGAATCTGCACAACTACATCATACTCATCCCACAACTGTTCGACTAAATGGTACCTGCGATCCTCAACTGTCATCGAAGGGGGCGCAGACTGTGAAGCAGGAACTCGAATGTCACGCAGTGTCATGCGAGCAGTGGCACAAGAAACTGGGGACAGTTGCAATGGAGGAATGAATGAACTTTCCTGCCAAAGATCGATTGCTTCTTGTAACAGTAGGTACCGATCAGCAGCATCAGAATGCGAGAACAAGACACTGTTATGGTCAAAACACGCATACAGGGCATGAGCTAATTCTCCATGATATGGTTGACGATTCAAAGCATGAAAGACTGATTCCAATTGCATATCAAAGGTGGCTTGAAGAACTTCCGCAAGCCATTGTTGCATCTCTTCGGAAGACACCGGCATCGCAGGACGAGCATCCCGTTGAAGGTGACACAAGCCTCGTTGCCAGGGCCAAGGTCGAAGAGGGCCAGCGGCTTGAATAACTGGCCACGCATGGTGCTCTTTGCGAGGTTTGCTTTTGAATGTCTTGCGATTGAGCTGTGTCTGTTCTTGAATCTCAAGCAGAGTCGCCTCGGTCAGTGGAGGAACTGTCAAGACCAATCTCAACAAACACCCAGTACGAAAATACTTCAAGTGATGAACCAACCTATCGCGGTCATTATAGCACTTCAGGCAGCCTCTACAAGTGGGGGAGTCAGCGTAGTGATGAGCAATGTTGGCCAAACCATGCTTCTTGAAAACATGGGAGCACAAAGCTTTGTATGATTCAAAAGTGGCTGAACACAAATGGCATGCAAAAGATCCAATGTGAGCCACTACAAGTGGATCTTGATGCCACTGCACGTCAAAGCAGTTCAAATCACTGATGAATTGCTGCTGGAAATCACGCAAATCCCTCCAAATGCGAAGGTAACCCATGTATAGTTTGTTCACCGTCTTACCGATCTTCGTCAGAGCATGAGGATTCTGAAATGAGTATTGCCCCAATTGGGAAACATCATTCGATTCAACCCAACTCAAAGGTTCAGTGTCAGCTACATACGGTTTGAGCTGAATCAGATCCTGTTGAACTTGGGCAAACCAACCGGTGGATTGGCTTTGATGTTGCAACACTGCCATGAGCTCTAACAATTCACTCTGCATGAGTCGATCAAACAGAGAGAAGCGTTGTTGGGCTAACAACAGCATGGGATGAGGCAACTGGCTCCTAGCTACGATATCCAAATTGTACACATCCTCACCTCGTGAAACATGGGGAACCAACTGATGATAAAGCTTGACAAGTTGGCTAGTCCAAGATCGTAGTGTCTGGATATGCATACGTTGCCAAGCTCCTGATCCATAGAGGACTTTGCTCAAAGTGAGCGAGCGAAACAACTGACGTTTGGTACTGAATGGCACCCTTGGAGATTTGAAAACATTCTGCCTGAGTAACTTTTGGGTGATTTGGGCACTCAAAAATCGGCGCTTGACTTCCACACTGGGCTGCCCACTCAAGTCTTGCAGGGACCCTAAGTAGACATAGTCTGGAACCAGATCAAGATACAATGATTGCTGCGAATGATTGCTATCAAAGGCTAGACCTGGACGAGTAGGATTCTCTTCCAGAAGATGAGACCAGATGCCTCGAGAGCCCTCACCTCGTAACATAGCTACAGCAGCCGTCTTCTGGGGCCCCATGTTCAATTGGAGCATGTACTCCAGTGCCAAATCATATGTCAGTTGAATAGCATGGCGCAATTTATCCATCAAATTGACTGTCCTGGAGAAGAAGCACTAAATCATCAACCCAACATCCTTGAATGACGTCTTGTGCTGGAAGGTCTCCATCTTGCATGTGGCCAACAGGTAGCCAACGCAGCTCCAAACTGGTATGAAGGTCTGCTTGTTTAAAGCGAGCCCTCAGGTCATAAAGGAAACGACTCATAACAAAACCAAATAGGAGATCGGCAATGGCATCTCCCGGTTTTGTTCCAGCTTTGGTTGATGTCATGGTTTGTGGATTGTTGCGCATCTGAAACCACGTTGCATGAAGAACTGAACGCACCTGTGCTCTTTGATGAGCACTGACCTTGGCCTGAGTGAGTGCGTCAGGATCCTGCAAGTGGGCTTGGAAAGAGGGCAGAAAGGCAGGACTCCATCCAACATCATGAAAAAACTGTGCCAACGTAAGGTCATCAGAAGGACCCTGAACTAAAAGTGGCCGACATGTGCGATAAAATGCCTGCTTGATGTCGACAAACAAAGCTACACAAGAAACGTGACGTTGTCGACAAGATTGAGAAAAGCTCTGTACAAAAAGCAACAACATGTCAGTCCCAAAATTCGGAATGCCGCCTCCTTGCATGTTCAACCTGTACTGATCATACTGGGGCAACAAACGCTGTCTCAAAATCCCATGGCTGATTTTCGAGGAAAAATCCGCTAATAGGATGGACCTGAACTGATCAAGGCACAATCCAGCATGGGATGTTTTGGGAAGAGCACAAATTTCTCCACCCTTCCATCGGATGGGTTCATCCATACGAAGAGAAAACTTCATAAAAAGAGGCCATAGTAAACGGGCAAAAACCGAAGGATGAACCTTATAAATCTCTGCTGGCAACCCGTCTAGGCCTGGGCTTTTGTGACATCTAGACTGCAAGATGAAGCGTTCAATGGAAGATAAGGTAGGAATGGCAAGATGATCAAAATCAATGGATCCCTTGGCATAAACTGGGAAGTCTTGTCTTGCATGTCTTTGAATGTCTGCTACAGTACTGGCAGTGCCACGTTCTGGATTGGCAAAGTAGCTACGCCAGCATTCCGCAGCTGCTGTTGAATCTGGTTGCAATTTGCCCTGAGTGTCTCGAACTGCTGGGATAGGACGGTAGGGGTTTCGGTGCTGTCGACCCTGTTGTCCCAGCAATGGTCGGAGGGCTTGATACAGTCTGCGACTGTTGTGTCCCTGAGAAGCATCATAGAACGATTGCATGATGGTCTGCATGGTATCAATCCTATCTTGCTTACTCATATGTCGAGCAGTGGTATGCAGTGATCTGCGATGTATCAAGGCCCACCAAAAAGTGTGATCACATTCCTTCTGAAGGTGAGAAGCTTCAACAATCCACCACACAGAAATAGGGGGTCCTTTGTATTTCCTGCGCAATGTAAACCATGCCCGCAGAATCACTTGCGCAACGATATGTTGACTGTGACGTTCTGACATATGCTGAACTTTCAACAACTGTTTCCTGAGTTGTATCACCTGCCATGTGACAGCAGAAATGTATCTTTGCTTTGGAAGTTTACGATCCCTTGGAAAACATTTCTGAGCTCCATGTTGTAACCAAGTGGTGAGTTGCTCTGCATGGTCACTCGTTCCAAGAGACCAGGGCAAAGCAGGCGGCTCTCTCAGGTAGTCCAGAAACTGTTGCTGGTAGTGTGTATCATGGCATTTGCGTACATCAATGCGAACCTTAGACATGTGATCACGGGAAGAATCAGAGATCTGCATGTGGACCCCCAAAGTCACTACAAAATGATCCTGTCTAATGGTCGCCAGATCAACTTCCAAGGTAACCTGCGAAGCAACTGCAAAGGACTTCCAGCTTTGGGGAAGGCAGATGTAATCTAGGCGATGTTTGATTCCTGTTGAAGAGACCCACGTATGGTTTTGCCCTTCATGACATCTTGAAAATGTCGAGGGAGCCCAAAGGGAGTGCTCTAACAAGAAACAATGCATGCATGTGCCGACTGTGTTCTCCTCTTCACTCCCATGATTAGAGACTGCTTCACTGGTGGTGGTGCCCAAATGTGCGTTGAAATCCCCCAAAACAATGAGAGGCAAGTCTGGACGTGTTTGAGTGACAAGTCTAGACAAATTGGCCCACCATTGTTCTACGGAGACATCTGTGGCTCCCTCATATGGTCCATGAATGACAAGGAAGCGCAAAGTCAAATGAGGTGCAGTGTGAATCACCAGCATGTGACGATCACTGAACGAAGAAACATGCACATGATCATGGGAAAAGAAGAACTGACGGTGTTTCGATTTAGCATAGGGCAGCGATTTATCAAGCCAAAACTCGCAACCCCTACTGCCATCATCAGAAGCCCCTGTCTGGAAGACATAGTGGCTACTACTATGTCTAGTGGTGGCCCCTCGAGACCGGCATTCTTGGAGGCCGATCACATTGCACTTGGCTGCAGAAAACTGAGCCTGTAGCGTGGCACAACGACCAGCCGTCATCAAACCCTGCAGGGTGGGTCCTTGCTGTCTTGATTTTGACCCCACTCCTAGTGTGAGAGCGTTGGCTGTGGCCACCAACAACGTGATGGTTACCGATTCCTGTACCTTGGTTGATTGCAAAGGTTGCCAAGTCACATCTGGCACATGCTGGCCAAATGGCCCTTCAACCTTGAATAGCCCTTCCATGGCTAAGGGCACTTAGGAACCATACTAGCATCGACCGCACTAAGCCACGCATAGGAAAGTCCTGAGTGATGCAACACTGAAGGAACATGATCTGGGAGCGCAACCGAATCAAGAATTCCTTTAGCAGTGGCTTTAGCGGTGGCATCAACAAGTTCGCTCCATGGATGACCTACATGCGCTTTCTCATGAACATAGCTCACGGAAATGCCTAAGGTTTCTAAACAATGCCGCAAGTGGTGCAAACGGTCATGGATAGGTATGTACTCCCATAGAGCTTTCCATTGTGAACATCCAGCTGTGAATCCTCCAATGGTAGCATTGTCGTAATGAACTACATAGGGGCAAGAAAATGGGGCTTGCAAGATCCAACAAAGAGCCCACACCATTCCTACTCCCTCTGCAGTGAGAGCGTCTGTGAGCAGCTCTCCAATATCTCTGCCCGTGGCGGACTGCTGGCAAGTGGACTACATGCCGCTCCATAAAAGCAGTGTGAATCATTGCTCTGTGAACTTTCAAAGAGAACAATGAATGCCCATCCTGCTGGTGATGGCGCAGCATTCTGTCGATTATCATCAAAACTGGACCCATCCACAAAGACATGTATCGTACTTGGCTGGTTTCCTGACCATAAGGGCGTTGCCATGAGAACCTGTCTATATTCGGCCCCCAAATCAGGTAGCCAATCAACAAAGTCAAGGGATGGGAGCATAGAATTTGCAGACCATGGCTTACGGAGCTGTGACAAAAGGTGGCTAGCTTCATGCATGATCTTGGCTGTTCCACTGAGTGGTATGGCATGTTCCAAACTCAAGGTAAAAACACCTTGAAATTCCGATGGTCCCTGTTGACAATCTGCATGAGAGACAAGTGGACCTACTTGTCCCGTGCAGGATCCTAGTCCAACTGCGAGATACCATGAGGAGCTGGCGTCTCGTCTCCTGAATCTGTAGCTACCTCGGTCGGAATGGGCGTGGGTGACCCATCCTCTGGGATCGGTGTGGCTAATCCTCCAATCCCTTGTGAAAATGGTTGTGAATGCACATTCCCAGGAACCATCTTGGGAAACTTCAACGATCTCTGTCCCTTTGGGGATAACGAAAACTGTTCTGCATCTGGAGTCTTGTGAGTTTTGTCTGGCGAACTCTTGACTGACATCAAATCTGCATTCACTGATGATTGCTGCACTGGCATGACCGGTGTGGATGGTTGAACCGGGCAAGGTGTAGCAACTTGTGGTGATGAAGTATGGACATGTTGCATCACCGCTTGCAGCTGTTGCTGGCAGTCGCTTTTGGCTGCTTGCAATGCCGAGATCCCTTGGGAATGTTCCAAAAGTCCAGGTGGTACACCAGGATCTTGCACATGGAATGACGGCTGAGGCATCATCGGCAATTCCTGAGGCAAAACCGGGCTGGCAGGCACATGTGAAAAGGGCAATAGTGGTGGAACCTGGGACGATGTGACATGCTTCGATGAATCGTCCTCTGGCAACCTGAACTGTCCTACTGCTACCTGTGGGGCTGGTGGTGGCCATTGCCAGCTTCCTGGTGGGGTGTCTGATTGATCTTGCTGGACTGTGACACCGGAAGATTGTGTGATGCCTGGAACCGGTTCCTGTGACATCTCGACATGCGGATGCGGTATCTTGGTATCCATCATAGGATATGTCATTGCTGCTGCCCTGGGCATGGGTGGTGCAAATGAATCCACTTCCATCTGGCCATGTGGGGTTTGTGGATGATAAGGAAGCACAAGTCCAGCTGCCTTTAACACCCCAATGGCTTCCTGTATTGGATCCTTGTGCCCAGGACCTGAAGGGTAAGGGTCGGTTGGACCAACATCCCCACTCTCTGTTCCTGGAACCGGCACAGTGGGTTGTGTCAACAACACATGTAATTCCTGTCGCAAGACCCTTAACTCCTCGGTCGCTTTGGCATGGTATTCGACACACTTCTGGTGTTCCTGGGCGAGGAGCTGCTGGACTTGATTGACGTAAGTGGGCCATGTAGCTTGCATCTGTTCTAATGACGTCTGCAGCTTGGCGATTCTTGCCTCTACTTTCCCAATCCGATTTGCTCTTTGATGGAAAATTGCCTTGTGGGTCTTGGTCTGAGAATTCCCTTGCGGGGCAGGATTCCCAAATGTGACTGCAGTATTGGAAAAAGACCAAGGCGATGGCGATTGCAAAACCGGGGCAACCAATTCTCCTGTACCTACGGTTGCATTGGGTTGACTTGACTTGGCAGGTTTGTTCGCATTGCCTGCCTTTAGCACCTTGTTCCACTTGGTACCATATTGTCCGCAGAAACTGAGTTCGAATGGCACTTGAGTGCCACACTTGCATACCCATCTGCGTGGCATGAGGGTGTTGGGTGATATGTCTCTAAAGATGGCAAAATACTGAGCAAATGGTCTGGAATGATGCCTAGACACTTGCTGAGCTTGTTGCCACCACTGTTTAGGTGCTATCTGAGAGACCAGTCTTTTGCAATGAGCCCGATCTCTGGCTCGGCGTGCTCTCTCACGCCGATGTGCTGGAGGAGAGCGATCCACGATGGCCACTCCAGCGAAGCCCAAACCCGCTATGGCAGGAAGCGTACGAGTCGGGATTCTGGGGTTCAACTAGCTGCTGCTGGTAGCAGAATTTTGAGCCCTTATAAATCATATATATATATATTTATTTATTTCTCATACACACATGTTTACATATACTTTCACAATATTTATGTAATAAACAGATATCATACCTGTAGACATAGTACTCATTTCATACATCTACATACATATACTCCAATGTGAATGTACATGATGATACATGGTATCATGTAAATTGCTGGAAAAGAATGCAATCTCATACCTGTAGTAGTGATCGCCATAAACCGCAGGAAGGTTGTGATTGTATATGTATATATATATATATATATATATGCTCCAAATACAATATATCACTCATAATATAGCCTGCGCATATATTTATTTGCATATGCATTCATTAAACATGATCGACATTTACATTATAGAATAATGTGCATACCATAATAACGTGATATTATACAAATATCCTAGGATATATATTTGTATTTGTACATTTATATACACAATCACATTAGTGTTTCTGATTATCTCCCAGTAACCACTACAAGCCCCTCTAAAACCATAGAAACTTGCATGTTTTCCCTGGTTAGTTGAGGGTATATCCTCTATACAGTCATGATTGGAAATCAAGCAACCACTATGAACCACCATTAATAAGATCATATGGTTGATCCCCTATTAAGCACTATTAACAATTCGATTTAATTATTCACAATAAACCAGTTGTAACCCCCACCAACCATCACATGATTAATAATTCCACCTATCATATCACCATCATAAATCCCCTACCATCATAATCCCCCCTAAAAACCCATAGATAACCATCATACATCCCTTATAAAACCACCCCCTCAAAAAAATCCTATAAAATCATCATAGGTCCATTATCAATCCCATGGTTTCTCTATTATATACCACCAAAGATCCCCTAAATCAACCATTCTAAATCACCTATAAAACCACCCCAATCCCCTCAGGAAAATCCCATATGTTTTCCCAGGTCAGCTGTAGCATCGATGCGCGCCAGGCCCAGGCGGTCCACCCGCGGGAGCGCCTCCCTGGGCTCAGGAGCTGAACCGATTTCCAGGCGCGCTGCTGGTGGCGCGGCAGGGTGGGTGGCGAAGGGTGGTGGCGAAGGGGTTGGTGCTGGAGGAAACCATGGGATTTTAGAGGGGAAACCATGGGAAATGATGGTCAGATGTGGTGGAATGGTTGGTTGAGGGGTTGGTTGGTTGGTGAAATGATTGGTGGTTGGTGAAATGATTGGTGGTTGGCTAAGTTATTGGTTGAAGGGTTCTTTAATGATTTGTTGAATAGTGGAATGACGGCTAAGTAGTGGTTAATCCATTGATGATTGGTGGTAAGTGGTTGGTCAATAGTCATGATGGTGCATTGATGGTTGATGACTGGTTGATTGTTAGTTGATCGCAGATTATGGTTAATGGTTGGTGGATGGGAAGTAAATCGTTAGATACTGGTGGTGAATGGCGGAGATTAATATGAACAAGCAACAATGCTGAATGGTTTCATTGATAGATTGATAGTAGTTGAATTGCCAGTGGGAGTGCCGGAACCAGCGGAGGTGGTCAGATGAAACCATCAGCATTTTCATTCTCATCAGAGTGATGATACTCTTTAGGTCAGCAGGAGTTATATTTGCATCATATTCCGTATCAGAGTAAGGGCGAGTGGCTAACTCCAAGTATCCAACATTGCTGCAACTTCTTATCCACTTGTCCAACATTGGTCTCCAAAGATTCATGCTTTCCCCACTAATTACGCTGACCATTCTTGGCTGGCTTAGCTGGCTGGTGGTTGAGGGTTGGAGCCAGTAGCAAGAGCGGCCAGAAGGGGGTGGCCAGGAACCAACTGGAAAACAATTCATTCTTGGCTTTAGGCTATTCCCCTAGGTGGATTACAGCTACTACCTTAGCTTTAGGGGATCTATAGCTATTCCCAAAGGGATCTATAAGCCACTAAGTCCCAATCCACTTGAGCCTTTAGAGGATCCATTTCACACCAGTATTGGTCACACTTCCCCTGGGCCGTTGCTCGCTGCCAGGGCTCTTCGAAGATTTTGAGGCCACGGAATGGAGAGAAGTGAACGCGCGGGGTAGATAGCACTTGGTAGTATAGATCAAGATGAATGGTGAGATAATGATAGATGATAGTTAATGGTGGTGAATAGTCCTCGATGAATCATACGGGATCATAACCAACAAAAATGGTTTGGGGTTATTCACAACACAATTCACATACTCGTAACTAAATTGGCAATTTGGAAATATATAATTAACATTTGTTTGGTGATATATATATATAACGATCTATATAAATACAAGATCACATATTTTCTCAGATTACGAGTAGCAATTCGACATATAACCAATGACAGCGTTGTAACTAAAAAAATCTGGAAGTTGACAATATAACATGACTTGTGGACTCCATAGAAAATTGCCTGTATCGATCCACCAAGCTGCTACTTCACAATGCTTCTGTGGGCAACTGGGTTTGCTCCGAAGAACAACTCACTTGTTGTGATTAGGGGGATCCACTTAGCGACTTGCCCGTGCCAGGGTCCAAGCATCAGTTGGAAACCGGTGCAAACATCTGCAGAAGGCGAAATGGGGAGGGTCTTGCGACCTGGGCCGATGGCAGATTACATGGACAGAGGGGTATAACAAGTTGTGCTATGCCAGTATATGTGTTTTTGTTTTCTTTTTTTGTTTTTGCCCGTTAACGGTTATTAGCCATGAGCTATCATTATTAGCAGTGCATGTGCAACGGTTAGCCATGACTTTTAACAATGGTGGTACAAAATACGATGAAAGTAACGTAGCATAAGGAAGTGTAATGTCTGGAAGGTATGGCATGTATGAGTCTAGGTAGTCCAACATATGGAGATAGATGTACAACAACGACTGATGTTGTAGAGTCGCGATTCGGAATGGTTACGTGTTCTCAATCATGTAGGAGATGCCTTGCCGGTGTCCTGTACCCGGCTTGGAACTACTGTTGAGGTACCAAACATTTTCCAAGACATCGTTACAGCTATACCACAGATCACCAAAACAACTCCCTATGAATACCGGTTGAACAGAGTGAATTCATGTTTGAAAATGGTGAATTAACGGATGATCTATGATTACTGATGGTTAATGGTCATTGATGGTTGGGAATGGCATTTGAACGACTTGGTTCAGAGTCCGTTCATCAGTTGATCTTAGGGAAGACATGATGTGCAGGGTTGTGACGACCATGGCCACATCAATATTATAAGAGACACGATGCCTAAGAATGCTTGATAGTATCGCGTAATTAACAACCAGCAATCACCAACAGTAGCTGATTATCATGTAGTATATTATATTCTCTCTTTAGCCACTATAAAGCAGCCTGAACTATTATTGACCATCAAACATATCATCAGCAGTGATTAAACAACATTTACAAACATTCCCCCTCACTATTAACCATTATTGACAATAAACTATCATTATCAACAGTTTATGTACCATGGTTACCTATGATTTAAACAAAGGTTGTTAACCATACACGGTCATAAACCCTTGAAGATTGATCATGAATTGATCAATAGATAGATTGGTCCATGACCATCAGTATTAACCACCACTATTAACCATCATCAACAATAGTTGGCATTGCAATGAACCGTCATAAACCCTTGACCATCAGTATAGACCTATTAACCATCCTATTATTCAGGACCATCAACGGTTAATGATGGGATATCTTAATCGGGGTCTATAATCCTATTATCCATGCCAATCAGTTTTAAGCCTATTAAAGCTATTGATAGGTATGGTCCACGGTATGGTTAATCATCCTGCAATCAGTATTGATTCAATAGTTAACCATCATTGTTAATGATAGCAATCAAGGGTTAATAAACCATCATTGTTATTAACATTAACAATGGTTATTGCCAGTTGATTCATTCTTACAAACCCATCAATGATTCTTATAAAACATCAATGGTTGTTATAACCATAACTTGATGGTGATAAACCATTGCCAATGATCATCATGGTGAACTGCCAATTGATTCTTATAAACCATCATTGATTATCATTGGCAGTTCACCATGGTGATTGGTCGTATTGATTCATAAATCCATAAATCACTGCCAATTGATTCTTATAAACCCATCAATCAATGATTGGCAGTTATTGTTTAACATTGTTTAACTGATTAACCATCATTGATCATCATACATCATAAACCATCATTGATTCATCATAAACTGCCAATGATGATATCCATGATGATCATTGGCAATGATAACCCAATGATTGCCAATGATCATCAACTTGATGGTAATAACCATGAACTGCCATCATGGTTAATAACCATCATTGATCATGGTTATTAACCCATCAATGATTGGCAG
>VSDK01018075.1:179444-189444 GCA_009767595.1 Symbiodinium kawagutii
AATGGTGGCCCCCCCCCCGCCGAGGCGGTGATCGATTGATCTACCCTTCGTGGTTGCAAGGTACCTGGAAGGCGTGGCTGACGTACTGGGCGCCAGGGGTGGTGGTGGTTGTGGGGGTTAGCAACGGCTAGGGCTGGTTGATGGTGAAAAATGAGGGGCTTATAGTGGTTAACTACTTAAACAGAGAAACTAGAGAAACCATGGGATTTGAGCTGATAGTGGTTGATAGGGGATTTAGAATGGTTAATAGGTGGTTCATAGCAATTTATAATGGCAAATAATGCTTGCTGGTGGTTGAGGATGGATATCAATGATGATTCATGATGGTAATGATGATTGGTACTCCTTGATGATGGTTAATGAACGGTTAATGATGGATATGAATACTGGTGAATCGTTCAGCGTTGATTTGCATTCCCTACTAGTATCCGTTCCTATATCAAGCACTCTGAACCAGTATTGATTATCCACCATTATCAACCTGATGAACCAACAATGATCCGGTGGTCTGGTTGAATGTATCAACTATTCATGGTTGCCATGACTAAAGCAACCAAAAATTAAACCATTCTGGTTCAAACATTAGTAACTAGTTTACTCATTCAACCATAAAACTAATTCAACCATTCTGGTTCACTAAAGCAACCAGAAATCAATCAGGTTACCCAATGACCCCCCCAGTGAGTTATTACTAATCATTGGTTGCCATCATTGTTACCACTACCAGGCAGTAGTGTTTACGTGTTGCCTAATGACTATTCAGCCATTCATATGACCCAATGACCCCCTAAAGAGGACGATTACTCCATTTAGGTGTTTCTCAAAAAAGAGCTACCCCTAAATCATCCACTATTAACCATTTTTAGTAATAAGCCAGCCATAACTTTGGGGTGCCCCCCATGGCCTAAGAAACCACCATATAGCAGTTGTTGAACCCTTCTAGTTCGTGATTACTCCCTCTTTATCAACCATCATTAAATATGATTATGTACCATTATAATAGCATTATTAAACATGATTATGTACCTCTTGGCTGTATTACAATTATTAAACATGTTAATTATGATTATGTGCCAATCATGATTAACATGTTTTAGTAGCTATTATAATTATAGTTAATTATTACGCATGATTATAAATCATGATAATAGCATTAGTTGTGTAATCACAATTATTAGTCATCACTATTAAACATAATTACTATAGTGGTACGATGATTACCACAATAATTATTATAGCTATTTTAATATTATTATGGTTAATAATGCCAATGATTACAATTGTACCATGATTATGTGGCACCCTATTGGCATCATACCTCTGCTGGTGAGTGCCACAGCTTACCCGGATCGCACCGGCCCTGGCTTCGCGCCCAGGTCGCCTACAAGAAGCGCGACGTGCGCTTCCCACAGGGATGGGGTGTCCTGAGCCCACAGGTGCAGCACCGGTGGCGCTGGGACTCTGCTGTGCACCTTCGTTGCTGTGCCTAGCTAGCACGACTGGGAAGGCAACATGCCAATGAAAACATGGGAAATATGAAATTCTATGAGATATATATATACTAACAACCAGTGATTTTTTTATGATACTTATATATTAGAAATTTCATATACAATAGAAACCATGAGACTTTCTATGTTTTTTTTAAGAGAATTCTAGTGGCTAAGAGGGGATAATCAGAAGCAATAAAGGTGAATTGATATTGGTTGATAGTGGTTGACAATACCATGAAGAATACTTGATTAACAATAGGGAATAATCGTCAACTATGATGGTTATACAACTATTATATGGTGGTTTTCCAAGCCAAAGGGAACCCCAAAGGTATGATTGACGTATAATTGCAAATGGGATTGAGGGTACCCCTATTTGAGAAACAACAAAATGGTTAATGGTTGGTTGGTGAGTGGTTAGTTGGTTGCTGGTTGTATAATTGCTAGTTGGTCAATTGTTGGTTGGTTAATAGCTAGCCAGAGTTGGTTGGTTGGTGATACTTCTTGTTTTTGCTGGCTTATTGCCATCAATCAATGGTTGCTGAATGGCTAGTTGGTTGACTGCTATTGCATAATTGATGGATCATTCATGACTGGATTATTGTTCAAAATTATCAACATTCGTAGCTGAATGCTGATGCTTGGGTACTGTTTGGTTGAGTCAGCGGCAATGGTTGAAGAATGACTGATGGTTGGTAGCTAGTACAGGTTTATTGATTGTGATAATTGAATTAGTGGATGCTCAGTCAGGGTGGACTGGCTGTGGTACCCTGCGATTTCTGCTAGTCCGTCATGACATAATTCTACGCTTAGCGATCAATTCATCATAACTACTGGCTAATCGTCAAATAAGCATTAGCTAGCCATTCTCAATCACCCTTTTGCCACCATTCACCCACCAATAACTGCTCATGATTTACTAATCATCAATCAATCATTATCAACCTTTACGAACCTTCATCAACCATTATTAAGCATCAACCATTATTAACCATTATTGAGCATTTATTTAACCTTTATACTAATCATCCGTCAACCATTATTAACCATGATTGGATCATCAGTCAACCATTAACCAATGATTATACTACTAATTATTTCCATAATTATGCGCCATTTATCAATCATTATCAACCATTATCAAGCATTATCAACCATTATTAACCATGATTGGATCATCAGTCAACCATGAATCAACCATGGCGCCTTTGCATAGATCATAGATCAACCTGACAATGATAGATCATAGATCAAACCATTATTTATTATATCATTCTCAATCATCCATTATCCATTATCAAACCATTATTATATCATCATCATCAATCAACCATTATCCTGAGATAACTTGATCAGAACCATTATCTCTGATTAACCAGGTGACAATTCAGCATAGATAACTTGAGCATCCTGCCGCCACTTCGCTTTCGCCAGGTGCCCGGAGTGGCCATGGGCTCCATCTTGCGCTTACCCAACGTGGGAGCCGAGCCAACGCTCAGGCGCCGACGCTTTGCGCGCTTGCGCGCGCCAGCGGGCCACGCCTCGGTGCGTCCCAAGGGGCGATCCAAGGGTGGCACAGTTAATGGAGGATTAATAATGGCTAATGATTGGATGATTAAAAATGGCTGCTTGATGGATGATTATTTGGTGTTAATGATGGTTAACGAAATGATCAATTAAGTTGACTGATCAACAAGTTGATGGATGATTCATGGTGGTTGTTGATGGTTCGTGTTGGTAAAGTATTGGATTAATGACGAACAATGGTCAATGTTCAATGGTTGATTAATGTTTGTTAATGATGGTCAATGTCAATGATGGTTGATTCAGTGATTAACACCAGGTGGTAGTGGATGATGGTGTTTGTTGGTGGTGAATGATGCTTAATGATCATTCTTGCTGGTGGTTAATGGTGATTAGTGAATGGTCAGTGGGATTTAATGGTTGATTGATGGTTACTGTAATTACTAATTGACGGATTTTTTGGTTGATGAATGGTCAATGAATGGCGAATTCATGGTGAATTGATGGTTAAATTATGGTTGAAAGTGGTGAATGAATGATTGATTGATGATGAATAACAGTTGAATTTTGGTCAATGAATGGTTAACTAGTGGTTGAGAGATAGTTAATTAATGGTTAGGTCAAGCAGTGGTGAATTAGTAATGGTTAACTAGTGATTGATTGATCTTGATAGTGGTTACCGTAGTGCAATCTCATAGGCGACGTATACTTGCACAGATTTCTCGTTCGCCTGATGATGGTGTATGGAGGATAGTCTCGAAGGAACATGGGAATATAATGGCTCATGGTGGTTGATAGCTTTGAATAATGATTTGGTGATGGAAATGATGCATGCTAGTCGAGGTGGTGATGGTTCAGTCGACAGCCAAGATGATGGTATCCAGCGGTTGATATTGATTTTTTGCGGCTAATGATGGTCAAGGACGGGTAATATTCATCATGTGCATTCCCATTGACATAATCAAGCAGGTTTGCGTCTGTGACAAAAGACATATGATCATTACTTGTTGTAATCCTTGATTCTGCTTCACAGTGGCACTGAGATGTGGTGATAGCAACCAACAATGACAACCATTGCTTGTTGAGGGTAAACAAAAGGGAACTATGAAATTTTGGGTTGTTTGGTTATATGCTAGGGTGGATTTCCAGTACAATTGTCCCGTGAACTGGGAATACTGGCTTGTTACTGTAATCCGTCTAGCTCTTCTTATGGCAAGGTGACAGTTACGGGATGCTCATGTTTTGAAATCACCCAACCACAGCTCCTAGGATGAATGTGCTAAAATGCTTAAATACCAATCTCAGCAGAACTTTTTTTGTGTGCATGATTAGCCATTATATGTTGTTTATTCCTATTACTGAGCACGGAATACTAATAGCCCTATGATGTTATCGTGATGTTATCATGATGTCTATGAAGTTTATCCACGTCATTAACAGTATAAACATGAGCCATGATATGATTCTCTTCATCCATGATTAGCCATTCAAAAAGCATTATTTGCCAGGTAGTTTGGCATGTTTGTAACCTCGTTGATCCTCTCTAGCAGCAAGAGAAGCTGAAGGATGATGGTTGGGTACCAGGATCAGCCAACCAATACTTGGCCATCAGCTAACATCAATCAACCAACTATTGTTGGCGACCATCCTCCATCATTCCCTATCATGAAACGCTATTCACAGCACTGGATCACTACTGGACCATTAATTCATTACTAGTTAACCGCTAAAGCACTAATTAACCGTGATTCAACCATTGCTCAATAACTCATCAAGCAGGAATTTACCATAATTCAGGACTAACACACACCACTAAAACATCTACTACGGTTCATGATTATCCTCTCTAATTTCTCATTAACCATTGGTTGGCGATTGTCAACACTAACCTTGGTTAATGAGAAACTACCCATTGGAACACCACTAACCAAGGTTAGCTCATAGATTGTTATTAATGGTTAATCATGAACCACCAGTGCTTAACCTACAAACCAATCCATTTCTCATTTGTCACCGCGAACCTTGGAGAGTATCCCCACCATTCGCCCACCATTTGCCTCGAAAGGTGGAGCTTCGTGGCGAACGGAAATGGTGCCAGCGCCGACTGGTCGCAGCTTCTGCCAGCGACCTTAGAGGCGCTAATGGTGGTTCGGTGGTGGTTAGACCTGGGTCGTTGATGGGTAAGTAATGGTGACGTAGTGGTTAAACAATGTTTAGTTGCTGGTTCATCAACGATTGGTTGATGGTTAATCAATGGTTAGTTGATAGTGATTAAGATGGTTAAGTGGATGCTAATCAATGGTGAAGTAATGACTATTTGTTGATTGTTCAGTGATGATTAAGTGGTGGTTAGTTGATAGTTAGTTAATTTTAATCAGTGGTTGTAGTTGACGGCTGAATGGTGCCTAAAGGCTGGTTAAGTCATGATTAGTAGTTGTTGATCAATGGTCAATCTGAATGCTTAGTTAATACTTGATCAATGGTTTGATGTGGCTTAACAGTGGTTGATCATGGTGATGGCTGATGAATACGACATGAGTGATGCTTAATGATGGTTGATGATCAACGGTAAATCGATGGTTCATGATGGATATGGCATGACTGATGCTTAAGTAGCTGTCACTCAGTGATCAATCAATGGTTAGTTGATAGTTAATCTTGATGGTTATAGTCATGGTGGCTCAATGATGCTTACAGTTGAAAATGGTCAATGGATATGGCATCATTGATGATCACTGAAGATTATTGATTCCGTAGAGTAGCCAAGCAATGGATGATTAGTTGATGCTCAATGATTGATGGATCCTTGTTGGTTCAAGGATGGTTGGTAGTGGTGAGTTGAGAGTCAACAGTGGTGGATAGTAGGGAAACCATACCAACAAAAATCGACAGTAAAGATCTATTTACAGGTGTTGGAGAATTGATGGCTAAACGACGGCTAACAATGGTTTACAGTTTACAGTGATGCTTCAGGGTTCATTGGTTGAAGGACATTTTACGTCTTTTTAATCAATCAACCATAAACACACACACCAACAATGAACCATTAAACATTAGCAACAAATACCAACCATCAGTGTTAATCATCAATCAACCATCAGCCATCAATTAACAGTCAATTCACCAACAATAAACCTCCAATCAGCAAATCATTGACCAGCAATAAACCAGCAAGCAACCCTTAAGCAATGAAATGATTAAGTCATCCATGAATCACCCAATTAACCAATCTAACCATCGATCAACCATTTGCCAACAAACCGTGAATCAACCAATCAACCATTTTTTAAAACTACCATTCATCAACCATTCATCAACCATTAGTCAACCATCAATCAACCACCAATCAGCCACCGATCAACCATCAATAAACCCGTATATAATCAACCTCTACTCATCAACCACCAATCATCAACCATCAATCATCAACCATCAACCAACCATTACCTACCCATGTTTCGGAGAACCATTTGCCAACAATCCATGAGTCAGCCATGACCTACCCATGTTTCGCATCTCCTTGTGCTTGTCACCACGCTCCACCCTTCAGGGCTTTTGGCCGGACGCGAAGCCGCGGGGCGCGGAACGGCGCCCGGAGGGCTGGGCGCTGACGTACTCATCGCCCACGGCCATCTTTAAGAAGGCGCGGTAACGGGCGCTGCGGCGTCCGGTGGGGGACGGGCATATGCCGTGGGGCACGGTGGGTCGTCGTATGTCGTTGTGGATATGATCATAGTCCAATGGTCAAGTGGGCGAAATGGCGAAGTGATGGTGAACTCGGATGATTGACGGATGGTTAGTGGCTAAGTGATGGTTCATTCTAGTGGTAAGTAGATGGTTGATGGATGGTTCGTTGGTAATAGTGATGGTATTCAGGGCTGCGTAATGATGAAGCCGTGCTGAATGACAATGCTTAGAAAGCCATGGTCAGTGATGGTTGGATGAGCTTTGGATTCTTTAGATGATGGTGAAATGATGGTTTCAAGTGATGGTCAAAAGGCGGATTGCCATCGGTAATTGATGAACAATATATTGATTAGGGCCAGCGGAATTCCGGCCCAAAAATCCAACTCTTGTGAGTGCACTGCAATCCACCCCAAGTGTTTTTTCACCTTCAATGTTTTTTTCCAGTTCGTAGCCACCATTAGTAGCCACCATCAGCCATGAGTTTCTTTTTTCCACAGTCATCAAGCATCATCAAGCACCAAGAAGCATTAATAAACGTTTGCACGCATTAAGAAGAAACATTCACAGACCTTAATAAATGATTAAGACACATGAGTAAACATCAAGCACCATCATCAAGCATCAACAATTGTATATTGTTGTCAACTTTCAGCCATCATGAACCATCATCAACACCACCATCGAGCGTCATCAGTCATCATCAAATACTGACAAGCATGTTCGGTCTTGATTCACTCATCAACCATCATCAATCATTGACCATCATCAAGAGTGTTTGTAATGACTGATGAGTGAATCATCAATCAAGAATCAAGAATCATTAACCATCATAATTGTAATCATTAACCTCATTAACTCATCAACCATAATCAACCATAATGCATTCTTAATGATGATTTTCATTCACTTCGCCTGGCAGCTGCGGTTTTCTGCAGGACAAAGCTCTCACAGAGCGAACGGTGATCTCCCAGTGGCTGGGCGGTGAGGTCTGGCAGCAGGAGAAGCAGTGCTACTCAGCGGCTCAGCAGCGATCCACGGGTGGAGATGGGTGGAGCATGGCGGGTGGATGGGCTGGTGGGGCTGGTTGTACGCTGGGTAGGTAGGTAGGGATTATATACGTTAATGACAGGGATTATATTTGGATAGGTACCTTTCAGGAGTCCAGAGTCATCATGAAGAGTCATCAATAGTCGATGGTCAGCAATCATGAACGATCATTGATAATGAGTCACAAGTCATCAATAGTCAACGATGAATCATTCAAGGATCAATCATGCAAGGATTAATCATGCAAGGATTAATCATCAACAATTATCATTGTCCACTTTTCAAACATGTCGGATTTTAATTTCCAGGTCAGTTTCCCAGCGTGTAGCAGGCACCAAGTGCAGGAGCCACCAGAACTGCTGGAAGCACTAGTACAAGCATTGTTTTTTTTGTACTGGGTCTTCTGACTGGCAGTTTTCAAGCATATGGTTGGCTGGTTGGCTGGTATTTTTCATTGGGGTTGGAACTACCAAACAGTAGTGATATTGTTCAGCAGTACTGTCAAGAATAGGTTCAACTAAGACAACTGGTACTAGTACTCTTCAACATTTCCTGTAATTTCAACTATTTCAACAATGTTCCGCACAGGGCACAAAATGGCACAACGCTCTGACTCATGGACAGTGTTGACCGCCAAAGTCATGGTAAATTAACTATATTCCTTGAAATTCCAGTTGACCGCACATGATTCCAACAAATAGACATGGCCAACAAGCTGGCATATTGCTTCACATGTACCTGAGTATGGTTGATGCCTCAGTATTATGCACACAGCACAGACCTCCAACAGATTTGCATGCGGGCTTGGCTCGAGGGCACTACAGGGACCTAGACATGGTCGTTGTTCATGGGAGAGGAGGGAGTTCATGTCCAGTCTCAGACAGTGTTCCTGATCTGAAATGCTCGTGAAAATTGTTGGTTGCGGATACAATCATTTCTGGATGTCCATGTTTTAGATGGCATATCACATCACATACTATGGTTGATCACTGCCCGATTTCGCATGAGTTCTTACTGTAGCTACTCTGAAACATCGTTGTGATGGTTGGATTGGTATATGATCCCCATATCATTTCTAGGTACCGTGGACATGCAGCTATGGTTCTGCTGGTGCTATCAGATGGTTTGTTTTATGAACACAACACCATACAGTCATAGCACCGCGAGGATCCTACCATATGGTATTGTTGGTATTGCATGTTTCTCGTTGTTTCACAACCGCATGGTTCTAAGGTGGAATGGATTCGACAGAAGGACGGGGGAGGGATTTGGATTTGGGAAAAGGACATCAGCATAGTCTAGTCATATCCAGGCAGATGATAGTTTCTGATATGTGCTCGTACCGCTCTGTACAGCGTGCATACAATAGTAGGTCACACATTTTTTTCAACATATACCTTTTACATACTCAGATGTTCAGAGAGGTGTCTCCAAAATTCACCATGTGAAGTGCATCTATATCTATTATATGCACATATGATGTGAACAATATCTCATTCCGATGGACTAGAATCAGACTCTGTGAACAATTCTGCGCTGCGGTCTCCGGGTTTGAACTGTCCCACGTCCAAGGTGGCTTGTTGCCGTTGGTTGACGATGATTGATGACGGTCAATCAGAGCTGGTCTGGTTGGTGGTTTCAAACATTTTTCATTTTAACTAGAGATTACTAACTCCTGGTTGGTTGACAATTTTTTTCATAGGGGTTGAAACCACCAACCAGTGGTTGATTGTCAATTTTGGTTGATCACTGAGCCACTAACCAGCATTTTCCACCATGAACCAAAATCGCTGACCACCATAAAGAAAGTTTATTAAAACCACCGTGAACCACGATTAAAAGCACCATTCACCGGCAATGACCAACCATTAACCAGCATTAATTGACCACCATGGACCACCAAAAAAGGCCCCTTGGAACCGCTGGTTTCAGCTCGAATTGCTGCAGGACCTGCTTCAAGGACAAGATGGCGTAGCGGACTACAAGGCCTCCGGGTGACCCGCCGCTGTGACGTGCTGGTGCTGGCGTGGGGTAAGCCATGGGTGATGGTCATTCCACTGGCTGACGAGTGGCTGAGTTGACCCGGCGGAATAGCTTCTGCGACTTAAGCCAAGGGCTATCCAGGAACACAACAAGTCACCTTCCCTTAGTATCCCGAATGGTTTAGCTTCATGATTCTACCACCGCAGTTTGAATTGTTATGCCGTTTTTTTTCGAAACGCATGAACAAATCATGGACCAACTTTATA
>VSDK01018075.1:194444-222312 GCA_009767595.1 Symbiodinium kawagutii
TTTAATCACCGCCGCAACCATTATCTAGCCACTAGCTATTAGTGATTCATCAATGAGGTCACTAGACGCGAGTGGTCTTGTAATGATCCAGCGATCCAGCGCAAATTGACCAGTAGGCAGTTTGCCAATCTTAGCCAAGTGTGAAGCATATTGATTTGCATTAGCCGTTTCACTGGCCATCATTAGCCATTGTTTCCCATCATTCAATGAATATTGACCATCACCATTAGCCTCCTTAGCCATTATTGGCCATTATCAGCAATTGTTATTTGTATTTGCCAGGATCACAACCGTATCAACCATCATGATTGGCTATTCTATCAACCATTTTGGGTAGACAATGATCCGTCATTTCTGATAGAAGTCACTAGCAGTATATAATTGCTTGTGATTCTATCGTTCGCCAGCATCACCCATCGCCCATCGCTCTTAAGCATCATTGGCCATTTCATTCATCATCATTAGCCATGTTGATACCATCAACTAAGCATCATTAAACCAGTCCCATCCAGCATCCACATGCCATCATCCACCATGAGCCATCCATTTTCAACCATTTATTGGCCATTTCATTCACCATGACGCAGGACGAAAGCCGTCCAACCATGGTGGTACTGGAGACAGAGATCGCATCTCATCCTGCAGGGACCAAGGGCAGCATCAGTGGTGGTTATCAGCTGGGTTGAGCTGGTGAGTGATGATGAGTAGTAGTTGATGATGGTATATGACCATGGGTCAACATTAATTAACCAACCAATGGGGGATAGTCACCAACAAGAATGGGGAAAACAATGGTTAGTGATAGTGAATGATGGTCAAGTGATGGTGTAATCGATGCTTAGTTTGGCGATGGTTAGTGATGGTTTAATGCTTAATGATGGTGGCGATGTTATATCAGCTGGTTAGTGATTATTCAATGATGGTGAATGATGGTTTATTGATGGCCAATAGAAATGCGTAATTGATGCTTAGTATGGTGTTGATGTCCAATAACTGTTCTTTGAAATGGTTGAGAATGGCCAATAGGGGTTTATAGTGATCACCAATCAGGATGGTAAATAATTGGGAATGATCGATAAAAAGTGCAATGGCCAATGCATGCCAACGATGGTCAATTTCGATCGTCAGTAGTAGTTACTGATTGGCAAGGACTAGTCAATTGATGGTTAGTGAATGGTTCAGGCATGGTTGATGATGGCAAATAATTGTTGACAGTTGTTCGTCATCTATGATTCCTCGATCATTATCCAACAAAATATACTGCTATACTGCTGTTGGTAGAGGTGATGGTTGACAATGCTTAATGATGGTCCATAATGGTGAACTGATAGTTAGATGATGGCTGGATGATGGTTAGATGATGGTTAGTGAGCCATTGACCGTGCTTGATCTAGCGGTGGATCACCACCAACCACACATCTGAGATGGACTACCCTGCGGTTGGACCTGAGTTGGTCGCATGCTGGGGAGTGCCCCGCACCGTTGGTATACCCATGGGACAGCCATGGTGGTGAAGCGAAGTTTGGTAACTACAGGCTATGGGTATCTGATCATTGACTAGGAAACCTTTTGTTGACTAGGGGTACCACGGCCATGGTTTGGCACATACCCATATGGTCAATAGAAATTGCTTGTTTGATGGCTTCTGTACCATTGTTAACCACCATTGACCAGGGTCAAAAGCCGAATCAACTTATATTTATGGTAACTATGACTATACTCAGATGGTTAACCAGCTCAGACTTCGAGGCCACTTATCAACAGCTTGCCTGGTATATACTCATCCCAGGCTTACTGCTTGATCTTGTTTGGTGGGTTATAAACCAACTTATCACTCGGGGGTACCGTTCTGAACGGAAAATGATGGATGAAACTTGCTGCCTCCTTTCCCCCACAAGTTTGGCAGCCGTTTTCATTTGGTCAAAATGATTGTCAAACCAAAGCAACCTTTAAATTTGCGGATATTTCTTATTGTGAGGCAACATTTGACCATTGTGCCCGATGATGATAAGAAGATTACCCTTCTCATTGTCTATAATCATATAATGCTGCTAGAATGATCAACTGCCATAATCGGGTATATAATCGTGTGGCAAATGACTTTGAAAACTGGTGCGTGTGTGTCCATCTCAAAATAGTAGTTTCATTTTGGTTGGAACATATTTGGGAAATTTCCAACTACATTTGAAGGAAAGCATTGCAACAGCATGCGCAAGCAAGTGCTGCCGCCATCATTCAACAATCATTAACCTTCATCAACCATTCTATACCTTGGTGTTGGTTATTGTCAGCTGATGTTTGACCATTAAACCAACCATTATTTGATCATCGTCATCATCAACCACCATCAATCATCATCAACCATGATCAGCAATCACCAACCTTGATCAACCATGATCAACCATCAGCCTTCACCAAGGCCTCTGTGGCCCGGCGCTCAGTGGGGAATGCCACCACCGCAGCCAGCGCCGCAACAGTCGTACCCATGGATGCAGCCGCCACAAGCAATGCCTGCGAGCACGACCAGCACCTCACCACCAGCTGCCACTTGGTGAAACACAGCGGTTGTTGTCCTTGAGGAAGGTGCAATGGATGTATTCTTTGCAGATCTTTGAGATTCTTTGAGCATGTTTGATCATTGTTGCATAATTTGTATGCGCATGTTTGCATAGAGTTTTACATCTTTATCATAGTATTGATTTAAATAGATGGTTTATGTATTTACCTATTAAAAAACATGTATATATTTAATATGTATGCATATATGGTAAATCCCTGTGTTTCAAGCGTTTGGGTGGTCTCTTGCTGCGCAACTGCATCAAAGAGAAAAAGTGGCAGATCTTTTCATCGTTTGCCCGGCATGTAGCTGGGACGTTGCACTCGTAAAGAGATATGCTGGCAGTGTTGTTTCTAACCAGCATCATCAGTAGAGATTATGTGGAGTTGTCCCTAAATGATGGTACTCCGCAAGCAATGGCCCTTTCACCACCAATCAGCTTGGGATTTAGGGGTAGACATAGGTAGGCCATTTATGGATAAAACCATTTAGACAATAAAGGGCTTGACGAGTGAGATCGAATGATGGAGACAGTCAAGAGACATCACCATCTAGGCATTCACCATCATAGTTCTGAACCCATCGGGAACATATATGTTGCATGGCCAAAAACCGTGGATTATCCAAGCATATTACCTTATGATCATCCAATAATCAATAGGGATTCCATGAAAATAGTAGGGGGGTCGATGGGATGACCTGGGGGCCATGATGGGATGACCATGGTGGATGGTCCTGTGGATGGGCTGGCCATGGCCCATTGCTCCGGCGCCTAGGAAGAGCCGGTTGCTGCCCGACGGACCTATGTCCCACTGGCTCCACAAGGACACCTGGCTGATGCCGACCACCCCTGTGAAGCATGGAAGCTCCCAAACGGTGGATCAGTGTAGCATTTTTGGAGAGAACAGGTACAAAGAATAAACCACTAGGATCAGTGTATATCAGTATATTAGCATATATTAACCATTTTAGTATCTAGCAAATTGTCAGAAGATGGATAGACATCTTTGTTTATGGCAATCAAATAATGGTCAGTGTCTACCAGATAGGATCAGTGTATATCAGTATAACATCTTTGAGAACCTTGAAATGTCAGCTTACATGTCGAATTTTGCCAGGCATAACAATAGACACGGGGAGAATCGCCAGGAATCAAATTTGTCCTGGCGAATCAAACTTGTCCTGGCCTCCAAATTATTGAAATTGGAATAGAGGCTGCGCCTTTGTTCCGTGGTTCACGCTGTTGCCGTACCAGCCACTATGGGTAGGTTATTTCAAGATGATTCGCCAGCATCAACCAAGAGGAAGTCGACCATCGATGACTGTCCCCTGGATTTATATAGCACCTCAGAAATGATACATCTAATATGCCAATATGTGGATCACAAGGTTGTTTATCAACCACTATCAACTATTCTTGGTCGCTTGCTATTCCTCATTTATCAACCGTTTTTCCACCATTCATCGACCATGTATCCGCATAAAACCGCTCAATCACCATCTATCCACCATTCATCATTCCTTCAACCACCAGCAACCATTTCTTGTCGGTCATCATCCCCCCTTGCTAGGGACCTCATCAGGATGGGGCATGGTTGCTGACGACGAAGGGGACGAACTCATGCGGTTCACAACGACAAAGAGCCTTGGAGGAAGTCCGGAGCCAACACAAGGGATGGGTAGATGGTGGTGGATGGTGGGTCAATACTAACCAACTAACAACAATGGCTAACTAGCTGGTTAATGCTTCATAATCAGGGATGATAACTGACAAGTATAGGGGATGTATCAGCTATATATGGCTGATGGTGGGTTCCTGAGATGAATGGTTCATAATTGTTAAGAGATGGTTGAGAATGGTCAAACAATGGTCAATAGATGGTTACCCTCTGGTCAACAAATTTCCATGGGTCAATATTAACCAACCAATTTCATGGGGGATAACCACCAACAATAATAGGGAAAACAATGGTCAATGATGGGGGAACTAGGAGTACAGGGTTTTGACCCACAGCCAGATGCTTACCCTCTGGTAAACAAATCTGGCAATGGACAATCCACCATTTTTAGCTGATTTTTCACTGCTAGGTTAGTTTGCCAAAGGCTAATAATGGTTCATAGACGCTTAGTAGGTGGTAGATACTCTAGATGGTTAATAGATGCTTCATAGTAGATTACTAATCGTCAATTATATAATGGGATGTGTAAATGGTGGATAATGGTGAATAGATGGATGACGGTGAATGGTGAGTTCAATATTTAATCAATTGTAAATGAATAGGTTGATTGCGAAGGATAATCAAAAGTCAATCAGTAGTGGTTAAACATCTAGGATGATTGGGTCCTATGCAGTGTAATAGTTGTAACGGTTAATCATGGTTAATCAATAGATGGTCAATAATGATGATAAATCATGATTTGTTAATAGGCAGTGATGATTCTCAATAGAATAAATGTTTAAGAGCCTCTGGTTACTATTTTGATGGTTGCTTAATATCCGGTAATTTAGTTGTTGAGCTTGTCATGATCAATCATCCATATTATTGATGCTCAATGATAATGAACATAAGCAGATGGTTGGTGATGGTTGGTTGCCAGACAAAGGCTGTGAAGCTTGTGAGGAATCGTGAATGTGAATCAATAATAAGCACTAGTGATGTTTCATGTCGAATGACTATTGAAACATAGTGAAAATTGTTCTGCAGGTTGACAATCAATAGTGATCATTACTGGTGTTAATCAACATCGAATAGTTATCATCAGTAATCAGTGCAAATAAGCATTAGTGGTAATCAATAATCGATAGTCATGATCAATAATGAATAAACAACAATGATTGCCCACAATTGAGAACCAATACTGACAATCTGTAGCGTACGAACTCATGGTTGTGATTTATTTTGTTATTCTGAACATTGCCAACTATGCTTGACAATCACAAGTATATGTTCTTAAGTATCAACTTATTATAGTTCATAGTCAATAGTGACTTATAGTTATTAATCATCATGAATTTTGAATTATGTAGTAAACATAACCAATCAACGAGTAGTCAATCAATAGTCAAATCCAGATTTTTGATAATAGCCGAAGCAAGCTGTACACTATCCTTGGGTGCCAACGTTTGAAGTACAGAGGCGGTTGTATCTATGTCGTATCTACGTGGAGAGTTGGGTTCGAAGATGTTAGAACATATGTCCCCCCCAAAAAATGAATGACAAATTCACCTGGATCTGCTGTAAGCCAATACTTGGTGCCAACATCTGGTTGATGGATTGATGGTGAATTCAAGCAGGCACCTTAACCATAGAGTTTTGGTCAGAACCAAATTGACGGTGAATTCACCATGATCAACCATAGTTAACCATAGTTAACCAATTCCAGGTCAATTCATTGGCGTTTCACCGTGATGGTTGCGGTTAAGCTATGGAGGTTGTCACTGGGTGAGCTCAGGACTCGCTGTGAAGAGGCCTGCGATGCCACGAAGGGCTGTCAGAGCTTGGTCTTTTGCACCTGGAGCTGGTGATTTTTAGCATGTTTTTTTGTTTTTTTAATGTTAATGTTTGATGTGTTTTTGTTTTTTAATGTTAATGTTTAATTAATGTGATTCTTTTTGTTTCTTTTTGGAGCTTCTTTTTCTTTGCGGTTAATATGTTGATAGTTAGTGCTTTAGCTGGTTTAGCCACTATTCAAAAAGAGCAACATCGATTTGGTAGCCAGCATGTGTTGGTAGTGGTTTAGCTGGTTTTACGGCTGGCTATGTTTTCTCCCAACTATGGTATGATTTATACGGCTTAAAAGTGGTCTTATATGGTTTAAATATGGTAAATAGATGTAAATCCCAACTATGGATTCAAAGTGGTTCAAGGTTCAATATGGAACCTTCTGCGGATGCTTCAACCACTAGCTGGTTGGCTTCACCCAGGCACCTTCGGCGGATGCTTTTTAAAAACTCGGCAGTTCCAGAGTGGCGAGCACCAGATGCACCGTGGCATGGAGTCGACCGCTGTGGACCCACTTCAACGTGGGGAAGAGGTCACTGGTGACCACCTGGTTGGACATCGACTTGGATCAACATGGCTATGGGTCAATATTAAGCAACCATAACAGGGGTAATAACCAACAAAACTCTAGGGAAAACGTTGGTTAATGATAGGGGATCCAGGGGTACAGGGTTTTGACCCACAGACACATGTCAGGTAACCATTGGCAGGGATCCCTGATCAGGAGCCGGTGAAACACGGCAAACTGGATTTCAGTGTAGGGAGGTCAAACCACTCGCGACTCACAAATTGTTGGGGTGCTATACCACCTTTGTTACAAGTAGCCTTCCCAGCAACCTGAAATTGCTCGGGGACATATCCTGATGATTTGTGTTAACGTCTCTGCTGATTTCTGAGGTTGATGATTTATGCTTGATCATTGATGGTCAACCCTGACATCATCTACAACCAGTTGATCCATTGGATCCATCATGGAATGACTAACCCTTGATATCCCTTGACCCTCATTGATCCACCACAACCATGATTATTCCCGCCGGTAAAGCATCATGAACATTTATAAATTATCAATGAACCATCATCAACAGTGAATGCACCTTCAATTCATGATCAGTTCACCACTAAACCATCAGTTCGCCAGAAGTCAACCATCGATTCCCACCAATCAACTCACCATTGTGCTGATTCTATGTGATTCTACCCTCATTTAATCATTTGCTATCAGCTGAACCATCACTTAATTAATCTTCATCATCATCTACCACCATCAAACAGTGGTAAATGAACCATTACACACCATCAACAACCAGGATCAATCATCACTATTGACCATAACGAATCAATCAACCACTGATTAAGCAACCAATCGGTGAACCATGTTCCAACCACTGATTAATCACCGGCGAACCATCTTCCAACCATCACTCACCATCGACCAGTTGATCAACCAGAGAGTCGAACAATTAATCATCACTCACCATTGACTAGCCCCTGATTTACCGTTTTACCATCATTTACCATCAACGGTCACTCATACCACCATCAATCAACCACTGATTCACCACTGGTTCACCACAAATTTCATCCATCAAGCCTTGATTTACCACATTTCATTTACCCTTGCTGCTCCGTCAGAGTGAAATGCCATGAAATGTAATCATCTTGCCATCATTTTTAACCATCAATCAACCCCTGATTGCACACTAATGAACCATAAATCAAGTGATTAACTACTAGTTACTATCAGCAATCAACCCCTTGCTGCTACTTGGGCTGCTACTTGGGCTAGGTACTTGATACTGCTGATCAACCCCTTGCTGCCACTTGCAGTTACTATCAGCAACCCCTGATCAACCACTACTTGACCCTTGCTGCTACTTGGGCTAGGCACTACAGCGGCTTTTGCTCCACCTTCTGGGCCCCAGCTGGACCTTCGTCGCCGTCATCGCCTGCGCTGCCGCCCTTGCAACGCGTGGAGGTGCCGTTTTCGCCGTGGAAAATCGCGGGTTTTCGTGGGAAAAACCGGGAAATGACCAGCAATCATCAATGGAAATGGATGGTTATTCATGGTAGTTTTGATGGTAATTATTCATGATGAGTACCCAGTAGTCACCATCATTGATTCAATGGAAATCATGAGAATTTGTAGTAATTTCATGGTGATTCACCATCATCAGCCATTGTTAATGTTTTGGTAGTTAATTAGCATGCATTATCAATGATTAACCCTTACGAACCATGGTCGATAGCATGGGTACATATTCTTTCCCATTGAGTTCAGTCAGGAAGCCTATATTTTGACCACTATCATCATCCATCAATGCTTGGCATTTGATGAACAAGATGTGAACCATACGTGACCACCATGAACCATCATTATCAACGGTTTTTCACCATTCTTATTATCAACCATCATAGTGGTGAAACCATCATCAAGCCGATTAATGGTGTCGCTCCTGATGGTTGAGAATGGTGGATGAGCCATCATCAAACCCATGATTATCCATCAGCAAAGCATCCGTTATCACCATCAAGCACTTACTACCCCCCAATATCGACCCCTTCGAGAGTCACCCTCAACGTAGGAAACAAAGCTCCTGGTTTGTGGTCATTAATCTCTATCTACCATGATAATCAAGATCAATACTCATTCACCATTATCATTCATCACTATTCATCATTGTTCATCATGATGAACGATCAGCAACCAGTGATCAACCGCTAGTGGTATCGACCACCACTGACCTTGCATTGGCCGTGCCACTGCCACGATCAGATGAACCATCCCCTGGCCACGCAGGTCCATCAGTGCAAGAAGGGCACGGTCCCAGAACCCAGTGGTTCGTGTCTCTTGGCCAAGTGGTTGTGGGTCAAAACCCCTTTGTACCCCTGGTGTTCCAGCATCAAGCTTTGGATTACAACCATTATTGTTGGTTATTATCTCCCATGAAATTCATGACTAGTTGGTATATCCCCCATTGTTGTTGATTTTTATACCCCATTTACGAACCATTAAGAATAGCTATCAGGCAAAACAATTTTATTATACCCTATTCATAACCATTGCATGGTTGACCGGTTGACCGTTCATTGACTGCCGCTCTTTACCCATAAACTTCTTGGTTAAAGCGTTGACAGCCAAGTCACAGTTTTGATCAGTTGCAAGGTGGCATTGGCCGGCGGTTCCGTTCTCCACCGCCAAGTTATCGGCCATGGGTCAATATTAACCAGCAACAAGAGGGGATAATAACAAACCAGTTTATAGGGAAAACAATGGTTAATGATAGGGGAACCAGGGGGTACAGGGTTTTGACTCACAGCCATTTTGATGATGTACCAATGACTCAATGGGCACTGGATGGCACTGGTGATTTTGTATTGCCAGTAGAGCTCAGTCTACCAGAGCGCCTCAACAACATGATATTGCCATTGCATACCCAACGGGGTGGTTGTCAGCAGTTACATTCTCGCGTTTCTAGTGGGGCTGTGTGAAAGTTTTTGGGCAATATATCTTGCCATTTCTGGTCTACCAGGGTCATCCATAGAGGTTTTTAAGCGCGAGACGACTGCTGGGTGCCGCACAGTTTCTGATTGTCAGGGGGTTCGAAGGTGTTGCAACAAAACGTTTCCCTGTGCATATGGTAGAGCAAGGGTTACCAGATCATCCTGATTTTTTAGGTGACTTAGCCCGCCACCAATTGAAACCCCCAAGAATGCCCTTCGCACATTTCAAGAAGTGCTGTGAGCTGCAGGTAGTGCTTCGTCGGCGCCCAAGTTGATGACTTTTTATCAATATCGCGCTCAAAGCGGTTCCTTGGAGTCACCGCGATCCAGTTGTTGGGAGCCACAAGCCGTGCGGTGTCCATCCATGTCCTTTCAATGGGGAAGGATCATGGTGCTACCACGTGACTTGTAACCAAACGGCAATGTAAACATGGGAATATGTCCAGAATCATCCCTATTTAGCATGATTCAACATGATTTGAACCATAACTAGTAGTTAAACCATTGACATGATTTAAACCTCCATTCTAAGATAGTTGTACCTAGCATAACTAGGAGGTACCTTTGTCATAAACCAACAAAAGGCTAACGTTTGGGGGGCCCGGTCCCTTGCAGAGAATTGTCATGGTGCCCCGACGCCACTCGGAGTTAATCAACACTTACCCGCAGCCAAGCGATGTGGGAGGCACAGGCCAGGTACTGTAGGTTTCCCTACGAATGGTAGAATTCTATGGTAGACCATAGGTCCAATACACCAGGATGAATTGGTTTGTAGGATGGTTATTTCATGGTGTATGGGACCTATGGTCTACCATAGAATGCTAAATACCATCCTACTACATTCTATGGTAGACCATAGGCTATTGGATGGTTAGTAGGGTGAATTGCTAGTAGTCATCCTTGAATAATACCTGCTGGCTATTTCATGATAGGAGTAGTTGGTCCCAGGAATTGGCTTGGCTATTTCGCGGCTACCATTCTTGATGGGAGTAGGTACCATTTCCCTGTGAATAGCTTGGCTGTTGGATGGTTAGTACCATTTTTGATGGACAAACCCAGTCGCTGGGTGAGTCGCATAGCTGGGACAGTGACCGTCACGCCTTTGGAAACATGCCAAAATATTGGAGTTTCCAGTGATCAGGTGATTTTCTACCAGTCACCTCTTTGAGAGCCTTGATCCTTGGTCAGTGTCCATCTTTTTTCGTAGCCTCCGGTAAACTAACATAGCAATGATAAATCACCATATTTTGAAGAGAAAGCCTGGGAAACCATCATTCATTGGTGGATTTTCCATTGCCATGTTACCAAGTGTAATCCTGACTGGTTGTGCGCTGTGAGGCGTGATTCCCAAAGATCGAATCTATTTTTTCACGGGTTTTTCACATGTTAAGCTTCACTTCAAAGTCATAAGACTGAGGCGTGATTCCCAAAGATCGAATCTGGGAGAACATGAATTTGGCGAATTTGGGCGGTGTGATGTTCTACCTTCACAACGAAGTGGTGGATAAGGACGGCGAGATGACCGATGAGTCAGGCGGCAGTCGGCGTGGGCCGAGACATGGCTATGGGTCAAGGCTTTAACCAACCAACTAATGGAGGATTTACCAACAATAACAAGGGAAAACAATGGTTAATGATGGGGAACCAGGGGTACGGGATTTTGACTCACAGCCACATAGCCATGAATGAGCTGTGATCAAATATGAATTGCGAATATCCAACCCCAAGAGTCAAGAACTGGCTTGTGGTTTCATTGATTTTTGTTACTGTCTCAAATGTATTCACAAGTGGTTTTTGGTTGACTGACATTTTTCACAGGGGTGATTAAACCACCAACCAAATAAAGGTCATAGATAAAGCAACCTATGGAGAATTGATAATTGGTTGAGGATAGATATTCCTTTGTCAAACAAAAGCCATAGATAGCCTTGGTCAATCTCTGTGGACTTCCAACTGTCAGTGACCCTGGGATTGCCATGGCCGATCTGTGTCAGATGGGCAGGTCGCAAAACCACCAAGTTCCAAGTGGATCGAATCATGCGCTTCAAGGTGACCATGAAGAATTCCAATGCCCTTTGGATGCTTGGTGACCGGCAGACCTGAGGTGGAAGGTGTCAAATGTGCCCAAGACCGGAGAAATATTGGCTATGCCACCATATTTTTCCTAGACCTAAGGATGTTGGATGGTTTATTCTTTTAAAAGTTTGGGAAAGAAATAGTAGCTTCTGCATCATTCCTTCTGTTTGTATGATGCCCATACATGAATTTCATATATGATGTTTAACGGCTCTATGATGCTTAGTTCATGATTCAATTTGATTACTTTGATGTTGATATGATGGTCAGTTGATACGGTTTATACCATTAACGGTAATCATTCATATCTGTCGATCTTGAACACATTGTACCAGTGATGGTTGTTACTACTAAGTTTCTGGACTGGATGGTAGACTGACATGAAAGTAGAAATGGCACTTTCTGGGCTGCCAGCATCCAATTCTGATGCCCAAGCGGTTACAGTAGCCTCCCCAGCACCGTGAGACTGTTTCAAGAGAAACAGTTACTGATCTCTAACTCCCACGCGGAGTACGACATGGTCCTTGACACATGGGCCATGATCGCTAGTGATGATCTATTTAAATCATATTTAGGTTTCTTCTAATCAACTCCTTCAAGATCATATCATGCAGAGCATGACAGGATTGCCATCTTAGGTTCATTGTCAGGTATGGTACAACAATCACTAGCGATGATTATCCATTGTCATGATTAGTATAGAATCCCCAACTATGAACTAGTGATAGCAATACCCATGTTATACCCATACACACCATTGTTATGCCCCCTTGATAGGGTGTGCTTACTATGGAAGATCATCTCATGCCATGCGCACCCGCCTGAGGAAGAAGTTCCGGCAACTTGGCCAAATCGTGGCCTCGTTGTCCACGTTTTGTGCATCATGGCTATAGCTGGTTACCGCTGGTTAGCCCATTACTCTTGGGAAAGTCGCTGGTTGGGGGTTCTTTACAAGAGTTACATTTAAGTCGAAACGTAGCTGATTATTACTAGCACAGCTATTTGCTATGTTATTGCTATCATTGGCCAGCTATTTGTCAAGAATGATCCGTGTGCAAACACCACAAATCACCACAAACACCATCAGAAAAGCTAATAGTGGTTATAAGCGGGTCAATAAAGTGCTTCATAGTGGTTTTAAGCCGGTCATAAGCCAGTTTTATCCTGGTTATGTGCGACTTTGAAGCTGCTTATGAGCTGGTTTGTAGCGATTCCACTGGTCTCTTGATGATCATCAGTCTTGGGAACCAGCAGAACCAGTCCTTAGTGGTGATCAACTGCGGAGTGGGTTCATCAGTCATGAATAAGCAATCATCAAGCTGGTTGATTCTCAACCTAGATCTGATTGATTAATAATATTATATTAACCAGAATATTGTAAGTGATCTTCAACCAGACAATTAGATCAAATACTCAACAAAAAGAGCATGATTGATTCTTTTTAACAATAAGCCAGGCGAAGAACCAATCATCAGTCATGAATGTGGCTGGTGGTTTTCATGATTTGTTATCATATGTTGGTCGATTAACTCATTTTTTTGCAGGACTGAAACCACCAACTCAACGACCACAACTTAAGAAGAGGGTGATTAATATCGGGATTGCACACCCATAATTTGTTTGAACACTGATAAATGGATATTGATATTATACGTAGATTTCATAGGTTTTTTTTCCATTTATTTTCTGCTTTTATCAAATAGTTGTCTTCCAGCTGTAATCTTGCATTTTCCAGTTGGATGTTTCTCCAAATAAGGGACCTCCAAAAATTGGTTCAGTTACTACTACGAATGGATAATATAAAGGATGATTTGGGGGTACCCCTATAACATGAGAAAAAAGTTACTGCTCAACTCTTTGCTTAACTTTGCTCAACTTGAGGTCGCAGTTTGGGCAGTTTATCCAATTTGACTACGGCCAAGCGACCTTTGGAATGCCAGACCATGTGAAGCACCTCGTCGCTGCAGGATCCGGGTTAAGACAGATGGGTCATTTGGGTCGATGTTTGGTGGTCCTGCAGAACATCAAAAACCACTGGTTTGGATGGTTTCATAATTCATGTTAGATTGTGTGAGGATGCTTGGTAGTGCTTGGTATAGGAATGTATGTGATTAAAGGATTATGGTTGATTCTGCAAGGAATGTAAAGGATCTAGAGGGTTTCTGGAGGGATCACGGCCAAAACAGACGCTTGCTAATTTTTCGTAGGCCATCCACAGGTTTTTGGGATAGATAAGTGTGTTTCACGTCAATGCCCGTTTTTGGATTGAGGTGTTTGAGTCTGCCCACAAGGTCATCATTTCACCATCATTCTCTTTCATTGACTGCTCTTTGGTAGCAGCCATTACATCATTAACCATCGTGAACCACCTTATATAACCACCCTCAGCCAATATGAACCATCATTGACCATCACTAAGGATTATCAGCCAGTACTAATCGCTATCAACCACTATCAACCATGACCAACCATTATGAACGAGCTGGTTGTTTCCGCAACGGGCTGAGGAAATGCAATGCCATTTGGTCCGACTTTGGCTATGAGGCACGCCCTCAGCCAGCAGACATTAGAGGAGCCTGAAATCACATTCCTTTGCCACGTTCGATTTTTGAAGGTCGTATCTCAATGGATTATTTGGATTAGACAGTTTGATTTTGCAGTCAGCATATGGGAGTCTGGAAAGAACTGGCCCATATTCTGTAATCAACTAGTTTCGTCACTGGCCCATTATCAGAATCACTCAGTTGGTTGTGCATAAAGCTCAGTTGAGCCGATAGGTTGGTTCACTGAGGTGGGATGCCAAGCGAATCCCTCTGGGGTCTCTGCTTATGATGATGGCTATTGGTGACTCGGCAGAATTTGGTGAACCTCCAGGCAAGTGGCTGCTTTGCCAAAAATCTCCAGATTTCAGCGGAGACTCTTTCTCATCGTAAACATGGCTGTCTCTTTTGGTACCCTTCTTCTGTAAACCACTTGGTGACCCGGCTTGGCAGTTTCAGCTGGGTCGTCTCTTTGCAGAGCAATCGAACTCAGAAACCATATCCGAAACTGCAACTGCTGCTGTCTTCAGGTGGAAGGGATTGGACATTCTTCTTTCCATTAGTTGCTGGACATTCCTCGTTCCAGTAAACATAGAACACTGGCTACAAGTACCCTCCTCACGAGCAAATTTGGATCTTGTAAGCATTGATTCCGTGGCCGTTTCCTCCATGCATGTGACTCTATCCATGATCCATAGTATAGACAATGATATTACCCAGCATCATCTCTCTCTATATCTCAATCATGTGTGTGCTCTTGTATTTTTTTTGCCATATCTACATAAATCAATCAATAAATATGTTTGACATATATACAGCATCTATATACACGTATCGATAGGTAATGTATACTACAAATAGATATGTATAAGGTTTACACGCATGTAAATGTGTACTATGTCTTTATATTGAAAGCTGATGCCGGTTTTCATACATATGCAGACACAAACGCCATATATCAACCGGCATCGACAAGTCCGGTTTCCGCGTTGCGGTGCTCCGCGCGGCGCCGCTGTTGCGGAGGTGGGAGCTGCTTGCGCCAAAGGAAGCTGCAGCTCACAATGGTTAGCCAAGTGATAGTTGGGAACGAAAACGTGAGTGGTTAGAAACTGATAGGACATTTTTATTCTCCCTAGTATTTGCACATGCTCGGTTGGTTGACACATATTTTTTATGGGGTTTGAAACCACCAAGCTGGATAATAATGAGCTATAGTGGGCCAAAAAAGGTTAAGAGGCTGGTTGAATAATTACTAAAAAAAGGTCATTGATGAACTTCCTCGACCTTGGTAGTCATGAGCCAACAATGGTTGAGGATCTGGTTCAAGGCCAACTGTTGATCATGTGCTGCTTAATAAACAACTAATCAGGATTATTATTGGATACTCGCGGTTGGTAATATAACAACAGTTAATGATTGTTAGGAACTGATGCGGCTAGACATGATTAATAGTGACTAATAGGTTGTTTGAGACCCAACTACTAATAAATATGGAACCATGGTAGTAGGAGATCTAGCCATCAACAATGGCTAAGAATGATTTATAGTGGCTATTGGCAGTTAATAATGGGCTACACTTCAGTGATCTAAGATAGCACTAACACATCACCATATTGTTAGGGAACCCCTGGGAAACCAAGAATAATGGGCAGATAATGGGTAGATTATCAATTGCTATGTTAGATCACCAGAGGGTAATGGTCGGCTAATAATGGTCAATGTAAAGCGATTGCAAGAAGGCAAATCACAACAGTTCTTTTTTGTCATCACATATACATACATGGGGCCATCCAAAAATCATGTCCCGCTGCTGATATGGAAAGTTTTGGACGATTGGTGCTCTTGTATCTATCTTTTCAACATCCAGTTGTGCCATACTTGTGCCAATCAAGTGACGCTACCCTGTCCCTATACCAGAAAATTGTGCGCTGCTAATCCGTGCATTATGCAACTGGGTCTCTGCAATAGCGATGTTCCAGGTGATGGAATTGAATGACGCCAGAGCTCCAAGTGGACTGGCCTGGTTCTCAAGTGCCGCCGTTTTGAAAGCCGGCAATCGACTCCTGAAACCAGGGCGGTCCTGTGAATCCTCGATCAATTTGCTTATACAAACCGAGCGTTGTTTAAGAATATGAAAGCTCCAAGCACAGGGTCCCTCAGATACTTAGTCAATATTGATTGCGTTTGATTTCCCACCATCCCTTTTGGAGGTTCCCTCAAATTCTTACGGGGTTCTTATTCAGTCTGATCTGGGCCAGTGTGTTTTCAGATTTTGGGGTTCCATTAAACTGGGGGCTTGATTCTGCCAGGGGCTTGAAAGACTGCAACCAGTTGGCTTAGGGATTGCAATTTTGGTTCGGTAGATGCTCAAATACATGAATACTGCCTGTACCTGAAAAGAAATATTGAGAATTTGGCCTGACGCTGCCGAAGGTCCCTCAAATTCTGAACTCGGATGGGACACGTGCTTACCACAAATAACCGCCAGTTGTTTCCTCGAACCCTGCAGATTTTTGCATACTGTAATGTATTCTTGTACAATACTCAAGCTGTACAGACGTACCATACATAATTTCACGTATCTATACATATGGACATAATTCCCTTCCCCATTGTTATTTGAGTTCTAGAATGTGCCCACTTGTGCACATGACACCGCGGGCATTGTTTAATCTGTGACTGACCTGTAAAGGGGCATTTGGTAACAGACTTAGACTGGGCTAACATTTTCATGGTAGAATCCTTTGTAAGTAGTGCTGATGAGAGTGACTGACATGTTGACACATGAATTGCAATCTAGTACATATACAGTTATATGAATAAAGAACAAATATATATATATATATGCATGCATGTTCACATTTATACGTGTATGTATGCATCTGAATATCAAAACATATGTTTGCGTGTCTGTGTTTTTATAAAGACATTTCAGCCAGCATGATTTCTGATGTACATGAGTCAAGCCTGAATCTGCATAAACAGATGGGGTTGAAATTATCTTGATATGGTTCGGCTGTTGGTGGACATTTTGACATTTCCAGCACAGGTTCAGTGCCCAACTTGTTTTTTGCAAGTCCAGGTTTTCAGTTGTTGGAGCACTGGGGGGCCAGGAACCTCAGACATTGAACAAAGGGTTGTTGAAAGCATCGTTGGAACCACCGCATTTCCGTTTGGTTTCATTTGTTGCTGTGATGATTTGAGGGAACATTATTTTTTGGACCCATGGTCTAGCAGGTAGCTGGACTATCATCTGAGATTTCCAACTCCACGGCATTTTCATGTGAGAGTTCACAGGACGACCAATTGACGATGTTGAATTTCAGAATCACTTGCGAAGGCACAACTCTGGAGAAGTCTTGATGTAAGTCGATGTAAGTAGTTCGATTTCATTTGCTTCCGGAGGTCGGCTCAAAGGAAAGCCTACCTTCATTGTGTTGGCTGTGAAATGCTACAGCTTGCCATTCAAATGTGATTTACCTCATGCTTTTTGTTGGAAGCCTTGCCACGCTTGCTACGCTTGCCACCGCGGTGCGCATTGATGATATTTCCGATGAGATAGTGGGCTTGGCTTCCAGTTCTACTCATGGTGGATCTACCATGTGACTTGAGGCAAGTAACAGACTTTTGTTGAGAACGATTGAGGAGGTGATCGACAAAAATAACGGACTCATCAGCAAATCCGGGGGAACAAAGTCATAGAACTAGACTAGATATGACGGACAAAGTATTGCAGTAGATAATATTCAGACGTTTAGTTTGCCCATCTTGGGTTCTTGTCCGCGAGCTCAAGGACCAAAACGACGTGTTTCTTGGAAACGTGCGTTGCAAATGGAGTTGGTTCCTACGAGGTTCGCGGGCGAAATGCCACGCTGCTCAGCCAGCAGATGCAACCGCAATCGCAGTAACTCGGCTGGGTGCGGAGAGGTCCTTAAGACGAGAAGAGTCACTTGGATGAAGGCTCTGTAGTTCCTTAAAGCTAGTTCCTTGGAGACTACTGGAGCTTTGACCAAGACTGTTAGTGAACATTTGGCAGGTCGTGTGAACATGTCAGAATGTAGAAACTTTCACTCTGCGTCTTGAATGATTCTGTAGTTTGCAGTCCATGGACTGATTTATACTTTGGAATGTCAAGTGCCAAACGCATATCTACACTATACTTGACCCGACCTTGATCCACCGTCAACCTCCCAAGTTGGGGCTTGATCAGAGCTCCCAGCAAGGTACTTCGTTGGAAGCAGTTGCGAAGCAACTCCAAAGTCGATGCAAGTTTGGACAGCTTCTCTCGTCCAATGGTTTGGAGATGATCCTGTGAACAATTCCTCCATTGCGATCTACGTGAACCCCATGATTGAGCACAAACTCCATGGAGAAACCATCAAACTTTGTGCATTGATGCCAGTCAGAAGTCAACAATTTTTGCTGACCAGTGTGTCATGTATTGTGTTCTCTAGTGTTTTGAATTTTCAACTTCGGTTTTCGCGCCGCTGGTTGCGAGGAATGAGCAAACAGATGCTGCAAAGTGTCTATGTGAGCTCGTTGGCCAGAAGGCCCCAGGAGTCCTCTGACTGCACATAGCAATTTTTCCCTTGCGTATGCTTTCGAAGGATCCATTGAAATCTGCAGACATGTGTCGACATGAGTGAAGGATGGGGTGGTGCCTTCGTAGGAGCTTGGTGAAAATTCCGATCATCACTCATCTTATGGATAGAATAGCATGCAGATGGCCGACTCCAGGGTTTTTGCACCTCATGCGTCCCACTATATTTGTTTCTGCCCAGATCTGCCAATATGTATGTCCTTTTTGTGTTCCATTTGTGAGGTGTTCGATCGGGTTGCTAGAATCTTGCCGGAGAAACTCTTCCAGAAGTGGTTGGCAACGCAAGGCGCATGCCCTGTAGGGGTCCTGGATCTCTTTTTCAAAGCAGTGCCTGTGGCTGCAATGATTCGAATGTGTCTCCCCAATAGGACAAGTCACACCATCAGACATGGACCTACCCCGAGCTGTATGGATTCAGAGCCTTCCAAATGAGTTTGAATGCGGCGAGTGTTGGAAGATGTTTGAATCGAAGGATGTCATGGATGAAGAAACATATGATTTTCAAACCGTGGCAGAAGAAAAGCAAGGGGTGTCGACTCGTGGCCCCGCGCGCGATTCTTTTTCAACGGTTAATGGCATTGTTTTCTTGCCGCTTGGAAATGAGGCGCTTTAAGAACTTGAATGAAACTTTGGTTGAACGTTTGGAGTCATACACATAGGACACATATCATCGGCGTGGCTGGAATGTCTTTTTCGTTCAAGCCCAGTGAATGCAGTGTGCCATAGATATCTTCTTGTCATATTCTTGCGCTGAGCTAGCGTCTGAGGTGCTTTTCCTGGTCTTTTTTGTTGCCATGGTGATTGTCCATGCAGCACTGCGAGCGTGGAAAGCCTCCGCATCAGATCCGTTGGCGGGTGAGATAGATTTAGGTGCCATGTTTGTGAAGACCCCAATGCAGAACTTCACTGCGAGTTTTAGTCTCTTGGATCAATGGGAATCAATCGACCTACTTTCATCACATCCGATCCTTAGGACTTTTGCAACTGGGATCCTCTTGAGGTTACGAGGGTTTTAGCTGCGATGCTTTCCTAGTCATTTCTATTCTTCTATTATTTCTATTGAGATCCCTAAATTCTACATCATTGGTCCCCAAACTAGCGATCATAGACTAACCGTTGGTCGTGACGGACGTACATACCCAGGTGCTCCTAGACTTGCTAGCCGGGAATGGTTTGGTTTAGTGTATATCACTTGTCTAGTGTATGCTACTCGTTAAAGAACTATCATGAACAAACTGGCCTTTCAGATCTTTCTCGAAACCGATTCATGCCTGAGTTGGTTGGCATTTGGGGTGGTCCTGTTACCTAATTCTTCTTTGTTGAGCAATTCCTTTGGGTTTATCCTTCTTTTCTTTGATATACATCTATCCTTTTGATCCTTCGTCTATCTTTTTCTTTGTTGGAGCTCATCTATGCTTCGTTGTAGCCTTCTTTCGTTCCATGTGGTCATATGTGGTCCATCAATGCCAGTTCCAGGTTGGGCTGCCGGCTTCATCATGTCGCTGATGGCTTTGCAAATGGGAGCTCTTCTCTTGGTGCGAAAGTCCGCCGAGATGGAGGTTCCATGGTGACATGTTCATCGGCTGTAGGCTGTCATGACATGTTCATCGGCTGTAGGCTGTCAATTTCAACAATCTCATGAAGTTCCTTGATTGGGTCTTCTACATGAAAAGATCAGAATGGTTGGTGAAGAACCTAGCTGATGATTCCCCAATTGTAAGAGACGTTTGGTTACCTTATTTGAATCCTCGATCTTCTTGGACTTTGCGAGGAGTTCGTCTGGTTCATAGCAGCCTTTCCCGTCGTCCTGTCGGTGGCTGGAGCTTTGCGACTCATGAATCTGCTGTGCAAACAGCAACTGGCCCATGCCTGCTTGCAGCATGGGTATGTGCTGACTGAGCCTCCAAACTCTACTTACCTGGACGTCGTGCTGTTGTTTTTGCTGATTCTCGGCTGAAAAAGAGCGCTGGAATTCGCTTTCACACGGGTTGTGCATGGAACCCAAAGCATTTTGGTGGAGCCAAGATCACAGTTTGAAGTTTGTGAGCGACAAGACAGTGATCCCATCACTCATGACAGTAATTTAGTCCACACATTGGAGTGGGGACAATCGATGAAGCAAAGAAAAACAGTGGAATGCATGAATTGAAGCAGCAACAGTGAATGCTCAACACATATAAAGGGTGAGAACGCAACAAACCCTTTTAAAAATGAGAAAACTGAATCAATAGTTGCACTTTCTCCGTTATTAAGGCATTATTTGAACTTATGTGATGTTACGAACATGGATCTTCCTGGTTCTCAATTGATGGTTTGAAAAGTTTAAGATCGCTTGAAGATCACGGAAGCCCTTCACGCTTTGAGACTTCCAGAAACAGGGCCCAATGCTTTGCCTTTGGGGGCCCATCAAAAACACATTAATTATAGCATATTATAGCAATTTTAGATGCATGATGCTATATGCATTGCAAAACATATTTTAATAGGAGGGCGGCAGGAAGGGAGGGAGGGAGGGAGGAAAGGAAGGAAAAAAGGGAGGAAGGAAGGAAGGAAAGGAAGGAAAGGAAGGAAAGGAAGGAAAGGAAGGAAAGGAAGGAAAGGAAGGAAAGGAAAGGAAAGGAAGGAAAGGAAGGAAGGAAAGGAAAGGAAGGAAAGGAAGGAAAGGAAGGAAAGGAAGGAAAGGAAGGAAATGAAGGAAAGGAAAGGAAAGGAAGGAAAAATGGGAGGAAGGAAGGAAGGAAGGAAAGGAGGGACGGAGGAAGGCAGGATGGCAGCAAGGACTAAACCCTAAAAGCATAAACCCTAAAGTCAATTATATATCCGAAACTCTAAGATCAATCCTCAACAAGAAACCCTCAAATCAACCCGGAAATCATACACCCTAGAATAAACCGTAAAGCCATAAACAATCAATTCAACCCTAAACAAGAACCCCTACAATCAATTCTAAAACCAAAGACCCAAGCAAGCAGCAACCTCGAAACAATATATTCTAAAATCGCCCCCGGCCCCCAACACATTTGCAAAGCTTAAACTTTAAACTCAATCTTGAAGCCAAAATCTTCAAATTGTGGGAAAAACAATAAACTTTGACTCAGCCCTAGAACACAAACAAAGCCTAGAACCAGAGAACTTAGAATCAACGTTAAAACCCCTAAGCCCTAAAACCACAAACCCTAAAATCACAGACCTGAAACTCAACCCTGAAACAATAAACCTTCGAAACGGAAAAACCAATAAACTTCAAATCAATTCTAAGACCACAAGCAAATCACCCTAAGACCAGAAACCCTAAAATCAAGCCCGAAGCCCTAAAATCAGAAACCCTAACACCGGCCCTAGAACCATGAACCATAAAATACACCCAAACACATAACACCCTAAATATAGCTCAGAATCAACCCTCAGAGAAAGAACCCTAAAGTCAACCCTAGAACTAAAAACCTAAATTTAACCAAAAACAACATATATGTGAAATTCAACCCTGAAACCATAAACCCTATAGTCAACCCTTGCCATAAACCGTATCATCAACCCTAGAACTATAAGTCCTAAAATCAACCAACAAACCTACACCCTAAACTCAACTTTAAAACCACGAGCCCTAAAGCCAACCCTCAGACCATAAACCTTAGAATCAACCCTAGAACCATAAACCATAGAGTCAACCAAGAAAAGATAAACCCTAAGCTCAACGCTAAAAACAGGAACCCTAAAATCAAGCCTAAAACTAGAAACTCCAAAATCAATCCTACTACTAGAAACCTTCAAAATCCTTCAAATAAGGCCTACAACCACAAACCGTAAAATGAACCTTGAAACCATAGATTGTAAAACCAACCCTACACTGAAAAACGATAGAATCAACCGCAAAAGCTGTTATTGTGTTTTTGATTCAAGTACGATGTTCTTCATACCCAAGGGGGCTGTACCTGGACAGAAGCTTGCACGCATAGCAGGAAATGCCACCATCGGGTTTTCTTTTTGATGCATTGATGCATATATGGATCCGGGACCACTTCATGGTATCAGCTCAGCTCCATCCCAAGTACCTGATCACCCACCCCAGTCACCCCAATGACCTCATCATCCCTGACTTCCCGTGAGGTTCGTCTACCTCCTTGTGTTTCTCACTTTGAATTGCGATTTGCAGAGCTTGATGATGGCTTTGGTGGGACTTGCGGGCCCAGTCTGGGCTGAGCTTAAATCGATTCAAATGGCTCGGGAGTTAGACGAGAACCTGAAGCGCCTGCAGGTGCAGACTGTCACATCACAGCAGGAAAGCGAAAAGAAACACACAGTCTAGCGAAGAGTAGCAAGTCGATCAACCTTGGAGACGTCTCCAGTCTCCGGCATATTCGTTTCTCTTTCTTTGATTTGATGAAGTTTCTTTAAGGATTACAATGATGTGTTGCATTCCCACTGTTTAGTGAATTAGACTAGAGGCTAAAACATGGATTGGCAATGGGAAGGTTCAAAGAATGTAAGTACTTTTGCGATAGAGGGCGAAACAAGAAGGCCAAAACAAAAGGGCGTAACCCTTCATAAGAGTGGATGGGAAATGATGTGACATGAAATGAACATCGTGCAACACTCAGTGTGATTTCAGCGTGTGCAACATTGCAAGACGTGGCATTACAGCCTGACCTGTGAGGTGAATGCAGTGAAATTTGCAGAATCCAAGGGGCCCAACTTGCAGCTTCGACCATGGAAGGCATTGGTTTTGGGAGGTCGCAAAGGGATCAGCATGCTGAAACTACTAGCTGAGACAGATGCCGAGATGGAGACCAAGGACGTGGATTTCAGCATGCGAGATATGCTTTGGCACAACAACGCAATTTTTGAGTTGACCCATTCCCGTGCAGCTTTCCTGGTTGTGCCAAGCTTGGTAGCTCTCATAGCCATGTCTTGCTTCATTTCTGCCTTCCATATGACTGTCTACGGCTGCTCCTATGGGGAACTCTCCAACTTGCAGTTGGCAAGCTCGCTTCACAGCTTGGACTTCAGTGGCTATCAAGATAAGTAACTTGGCGACGCACATGATGTACTTCTTGTTCTGTGGTCGTTTTCTTGTTTAGTCAGAGTGCCACAATCACAAGGCATCATAGGTGGAGTATGTGTTTCATTCAGTCCCATGTAAATATCAGAATTTGTCATCACTAGTCTAACAACTTGTCGGACGATCTCCCTTTTGTGAAATCATTTGATGGCCTTGGTATTACTCCTGAGGTACCAAGTCATGGCCGACCTGTCGTTTCGGCAAGCTGCAGTGATTGCCTCGGCCCAGGTTTCCTACAATCGATGGATTCTGGGCTTATTTTTTCTGAGTCAGACGTTCATCCCATTTCATTGCATGTCATTGCATCATTTGAGTGGTGCAAATCCACCAGAGAGGTTGGGAGGTTTTCAGTTTCCTCTCAGGGTCTTTGACTCCTAAAGTGCGTCCGGGGCTGATGGTATCTGTTCATGTATCTCTGAGTTTCTGAACTTTTGACCCATGTTGTAACTTCATGTTTTGAACAGAGTCATGTCAGCATATTATCTCAGATCTTGGAAAATGATCTGAATGAACTCATTTGATTCAACAACATCAGTGAAAGATTTGAGTGAACTTTGATGAAGTCATCACGTGCATCTTTGAGGACCAAATTCTTTCAGCCGTGGCCCTCGTCAGAAGTGACTGAGCAGTCTATCACTGAAAGCGCAAGTTCCGCTACAGTTGAGATCCAGTTGCCACAGCATCAATTTCCACGAATTGCCCGTGTGCAAGTGAAGGGGCTGCGAACATCTCTACCTCCTAGAGAGTATCAGGTGGGAATCCCCAGAAAAAAGATGCCATTTGAAGAACAGCAAAGCTGCAGAAGAGAAAGACAGGACAAGTATTGGACAAAGGACAAGCAGAGGATCTAGCTAATGTGCAAATATGAGCCAGCGTCGGTGCCGACTCAGTATCTCCCCTGATGGGATAGACGTGTGCTCCCTGCCCACACCCCCACTACTGAGCAGCAGGACATAGTAGTAGCATCCCACATCTTGTCCCGCAGTCCTCCGAGTACTTCCACTAATTGTAGGCGTTTGACGGTCTATGCAGAGCTTATCGAGACCTTATCTACATAAGTTCACCCCAGGTGCACCAAACTGGAAGAAGATACCAGATGCTATAGCTACAAGCAAGGGCAACCTTTCACAACTTGCCTGCCTAGATGATGTGGAACAAGCATAGGCTGCTCCATCCACGCTTCCTGTGTAGGGAGCTCCACTTTGCAGAGCTCTGGCAGTTTGATGTGGGGTGAGATGGCCACAAATAAACCCTCGTAGCTTTGTCCAATCACTTTCTCAAGTTTCCCAAACCCGGGTCTATCTCTTAGACCTGAACAACTTTCCCTAAGAACATCGAAAAACAATCCAATAGCCGCCAAGCCACCCCCATCACCCCAAACCCTTTGAAAAGAGACCCAAGAATCGTTCAACAAAAAACAACTGCATTCTAAACATTTAAGCGTTTAAAAACCGAACGAAACATAGCAAACCAGAAGTCTACAAACAATTTTTGCCCCGGGTAAACTTGATTCTTCCCAGTGACTATGCCTCCGGATGATTGCACCTCGTGCCCTGGCGGATTTGATACAGATTCAGTAGCCACTGGATGCCACTGGTGCAGGTGAATTTTGCTCCTTTGATGACATTGCCTACAGTGGTGGAGATCTCAGGGGCCGAGTTCACTCGGAAGGTGGCCTGGTCCATTCTTCCAAGCTCGACCATCACCATCCCAGAAGGCTGAGCTGCGGGGATCGGAAACTAGGTTCGTTCAACATGCCACATTCGACTGTCAGGATAGCATGTCATGCAGGATCACCGCCGTATGTGCATTCATTGATAGAATTATGTCAGTCATCGGTGACCATGACCTCACGTGAATCAAACTGAGCCGGTGGCCAGGCATTGACGAATTCACGATGCAGGTGAAACTTTCAGATTTCAGCATTTCCCTTCCACTTTCAGCAGACTTCCGGAGAACTTCCTCTCTTTGGACAGAATTTGAATCCCGAGACAACGTGAGCGTGGACGAGTGTTCAGCCTTTTGCCAATCACATCTGGATTGTTTTGAGTCTTTCACTTCGAAATCGGGCTGTTTTTTCGTGAAGGGAAATCATCGTGAAATCCATGCGGGCAGTGCGCCTGAACCAACTTGGTCCAAAGCCCTCACGTCATTGACAAACCGAAATATCACAGGATATTTGTACGGATGCGTGCAGCAGTCTGACACAAGTCACCCGGGGCTTTGTCGAGCGACATCGTCAAACGCTATCAGCACCCTTACTTTCCAGGTGAGTCCTGAATACCATGGCGCAAAGGCAGCCTTGACTTTCTCAGTCGTGATGGAAGTTGGAGAACAGAAATTCGAATCGCAAAGCAGTTCCATCCAGCTTCACAGAGGATTGCCGATCCTGAAAGATGCCGTTGTAGTTCTGGTTCACACCTTCGGCGCTTCTGAAGTCATTGTGGAGCCCAATGTCACCATTGATTCGTTTGGCAACATTGAAGTTCTCGTCCCCAAATTCGACCCCACTAATCTCACAGAACTGCAGATGTCAGTGGCACCTTTGTTGGCGGATCCAGTGCCTTGTCTAAGGTTCTAGGTCAATGGAGGGCTATAGCAAGGGTATTGATGGGAAAAAAGGGCTGGGATGGAAGGGCCGATACCTCATGGGGACCAGGCCCACGTCGTGCAAGCCAAGGACTTCAAAGTGGAATCGGCCTCAAAGCAAAGTACCCAATATTTGCAACATCTTCAAGACAGCCAGAAGTGCAAGGAGAGCCCCCTTCTGCAACAGATGTTTTCATTATGTTCCGCTGACTCAAAGATTGGGCAGCCACAACAGGTTGTCACTGTGAAGATTGATCCGTGGACAGGCGAAGTGGAGCAAGGAGCGTTTTTCAGCATAGTTTCTCTATCTCAGGAGGCATGGCGGTCTGTCCAGGTGACACTCTAACTTTTTAATTTGCCAAGCCGAACAGGTGTTCGAAACCGAAAAGACACACGCTTATATAAATATAAATACAAATATAAATATAAACATATATATATAGATATAGGTATAATATATATATATATATGTATATATCTCATTTATTCTGCTATGCTACGTTCAGTTGCCATACTTGATATGCATGTTGCTGCTTAAGTTTGGTTGCCGCGTCCAAGAAGAATTTGTGAACCAGGCAAAGGCGAAGAAGGGAAAAGATATCCGCACCATAGCTGTGAAGTTCGATGGGGTTGATGCCCCAGCTGCTTGGGCTGCTGAAGAGTATGGACTACGTTTGCTGAAGGGCAACATTTCCACAACTCAAAACATGGAACGGGTCCTGCTCTCTTCAGCTGATGCTAGCTGTGCCCTTTTGGATGTTCACGATGAAGGCGATTCGCCCGGAAGGGATATAGACATGTGCGGCCTCATCAACACCATTGGGCTTGGAGGTGGCAATCAGCGATGGGCGGCTGGCAAGTTCATGGCCCACCTGACGTTTCCTCCCTTTGCTTTCTCAAAAGGGCGTCGTGAAGGTGATGGCCTGCCTGACGGCTCGTTGCTCGATTCCGAACCGTTGGAGCCAGAACGAGGCAGAGCCCGGGGCTTTACAACTGGAACAGCACGGTGCCACAGTATGGCTGGGACATATGTTGGCTCAAATTTCAGAGCTCAAAGAAGAGACAGGGGTGGAATTCCTTCGTAGTATGCAGGTGGGCGGAAGAAAATGACAATTTTAACCATCCGGTTCTTGATGGGGTATTTTGTTTGGGCAGACTCTATGATATATACATTATATATATATATATAAATTTAAATAAATAAATAGATAAATAGATATATATACCTTTAGCGCCATAACCCTTACTTTTTGCAGGGTGAAATTGAATACATCGTGTTTTTTTAAAAAACCCTTACTAAGTTCGGGTGGTTTGAAAAAACATCGTGTTTTTCTATTTGGCTACCCCAAAACTCAATTTTTTGGTTTTTCATGTGATAATGTGGCACTGGCATTGCTAGAGAACGGCTGCCGCAATAGAGACCGCATATACTAACAAAAA
>VSDK01018075.1:222747-249733 GCA_009767595.1 Symbiodinium kawagutii
GGTTAAACAGGGTACCGCACAGACCATGTTTGATTGCAAAATGGAGGCAGTTCAGAGCTCTGAAACCACATGGTTGCAGAAATTCAGCTATGCCTGTGGTCCCCACATGCTTCGAAACTGCCAGCCATGACGTTGGTTGCACATAGTACCCTGTAGCATGACACGGGATAATCCCAAAAAAACACCCCAAAAAAAAACATCGTGTTTTTTTAAAAACATCGTGTTTTTTTAGCAACCCTACGAAAAGTTCGGTTTTTGGATTTCAAGGTATATATATATAAATACTTTATATATATATATTATTTATATATATATATATATTATTTATTTATTTTATTGCCAGCTTCAGGTGAAATCAACGTCAGATAGCGGCAAGGAAGAGCGAGTCACCATGGCATTCCAGCGGGCTCTGGCAAGGTCTCTGTACGAGCTCAGTGCCGTGAAAGCTATACCCAAGTTACTTGGTGTTGTTGCATCTGCCATTCCAAACATGTCAGAAATTCTGCTTCAGGAAATGGTCAAGTCCAGGCGGTCTGAAATCAAAGAACTCACAAGTATGGACCTGTCCGCAGCCACTGCTGCTTTCAAGTCGGTCCAGTCCTTTGAGGCGCATCTGGACGATGCGTCTCAATTGACACTGGTCGCAGCGGCTTTGAAGCTGACACCAGGGCTCAAAAGCCTGGCGATTTCATGCGCGGGGTGTTCCGACATCAAGAAGCGGCCTCTGCCAATGCATTGGGATCACTTCACTTCAAGTTTCGCCAGCGTCAAGAGCCTGACGAATTTCAGCATGGAGCATTTCAATCTAAGACAGTTGCCAGCGAACACGTTTGAATGCATGAGTGGGCTACTGTCACTGGTGTTGACATCCAACGAGATCTATACATTGGAAAAAACTTCTTTTCAAAGCCTTAGCTCATTGCAGACATTGGAATTGTCCTACAACGGGATCACCAAATTGGGCGACAAGAATTTCGAAGGCCTCGTCTCATTGCAGACGTTGCAGCTGGGGGGGAACCAAATCGCAGAATTGGGCGGGAAGATTTTCGAAGGCCTTAGCTCATTGCAAACGTTGGAGCTGGACGGTAATCAGATTGCCGAACTGGGGGAGAAGACGTTCGAAGGCTTGAGCAAACTGCAGACATTGATTTTGTCTTTCAACAAGATTGCCAAATTGAGCGAGAAGAGCTTCCAAGGCCTGAGCTCCTTGCAGACGCTGATTTTGTCCTACAACGAGATCGCCAAATTGGGGGAGAAGAGTTTCGAAGGCCTCTCGTCATTGCGGACATTGGGCCTGCGCAGCAACCATTTACATGAACTAGGCGCCAACCGTTTTCAACATCTCAACTCCTTGCAGACATTGGCGCTGGGCGAGAACAAGATTGCCGTACTTGGCCAAAAGATCTTCGGAGGCCTGAGCTCATTGCAAACGCTGGAGTTGGACAGGAACCAGATTGCCGAACTGGGCGAGAAGACGTTCGGAGGCCTGAGCAAACTGCAGACATTGATTTTGTCTTTCAACAAGATTGCCAAATTGAGCGAGAAGAGCTTCCAAGGCCTGAGCTCCTTGCAGACGCTGATTTTGTCCTACAACGAGATCGCCAAATTGGGGGAGAAGAGTTTCGAAGGCCTCTCGTCATTGCGGACATTAGGCCTGCGCAGCAACCATTTACATGAACTAGGCGCCAACCGTTTTCAACATCTCAACTCCTTGCAGACATTGGCGCTGGGCGAGAACAAGATTGCCGTACTTGGCCAAAAGAGCTTCGGGGGCCTGAGCTCATTGCAAACGCTGGAGTTGGACAGGAACCAGATTGCCGAACTGGGCGAGAAGACGTTCGGAGGCCTGACAGAGCAAACTGCAGACATTGATTTTGTCTTTCAACAAGATCGCCAAAGTGGGCGAGCGGACGTTCGAAGGCTTGAGCAACCTGCAGACGCTGATTTTGTCGTACAACAAGATCGCCAAATTGGGGGAGAAGAGTTTCGAAGGCCTCAGCGCGTTGCGGAAATTGTTCTTGGAGAGCAACCAAATAGCCAGGTTGAGCGACAAGAGTTTCGAAGGCCTCGGCTCATTGCAGATGCTGCGCTGGGACAGCAGCCAGGTTGGCGCCAAATTGGCGGTGTGCAAGAGGCCAGGGGTCACATGCGAGATTCTGGATGCAGGAGGCCAAATGGCTTGAAGCGAGCAGCAGAAAATGTTTTATGACCTTCAAGATTTGGTTAAATTGAAGCTGTTAGCGTCTAACATGTAGCCGTAGCTCACACGAGTTCCTTGAGAAAGTGTCAGTGTGACTTATTGGGCGTCTTTCATTCGTTTCTTAGATATTGGAATTCCAATCTGAGATGGAAATCCTTGTCCGTGTCAGTTTCTGTTTCCCAGACTTGCCGGAATCCCACATGTTGAAAGGCGAGATTAGCAAAATAGACGAGGAACTCGCCATACTTGAAGGCGCCAGGTCTTGAAGTCAACGATTCATTTTCCAAAATTTCAAGGGGCAATGAAAAAGCTATCCGCAAGAATTCATTTAGCAGACCTTAAGTAGACAGGTCAGGTCAGTACCGCGACATTCATGATGCTGTTGAAGAGGTGCCCTTTGCGCCGCCCAAGGTAGAAGTAGCTATGGGGCTGTCCCGCCAAAGCATCGAGATGGACACCGGTTACAGGACACTTGCGGGAGACCAGACGGTAAAACAAATGACATAGAAAGTTGCGACAAAAACAATGAAGATGGTCCAGGACACTTGCGGGTCATATCATATTTCGTGCAAATGGTTTCAAATTGTTTGCCTCCAAATAAGCTGCCACGCTCAGGACACACATGGGACATCTCGTGATGGAATTAATGTTTTGGCGCTACAAGTATGTTGGGGCTACAAGCATATTGGGACGGGCCCGGTACCTCAGGAAACGTCGGTAAAACTGAATCTGAAACAATGCGCGCCCAGTGCCTGGCTGTTTTTTTCTTTCTCTCTCTCTTTCTCTCTCTCTCTCTTTCTCTTTCTCTCTCTCTCTCTCTTTCTCTCTCTCTCTCTCTCTTTCTCTCTCTCTCTCTCTTTCTCTCTCTTTCTCTCTTTCTCTCTTTCTCTCTTTCTCTCTGTCTCTCTCTCTCTCTCTCTCTCCCTGCGCACCTTCCGCGTTTGAGTGCCCTTTTTTTGGGAGAGTTTGCTATCGCACGGCGCAGGTGCTTTCGAAACGAGGTGCTTCAATGCAATCACGAAGGCCCCCAAGATAGGACATCGTGCAGGCGTGAGTGATAGTCGGTACGACGGCGTCAAAATTAAGTTCCCCGTAAGAGATTGGGGTGATTTTTTTAATTCCCCCCGACCTGCACTGAAAGGCGGTCATTTTTTGGCCGTACATAGTTTCAGGTATCATTTTTCCAGGTTGAGAATTTCAGGTGTCGAGCAATGACGAGATAGGTTTTTTGAAGAAACCAAGAAACCATACGAAGCCAGCAGGTCCTTGCTGAAATTGTTGCGTCCAAGGCGCGGGCCAAGCCCATGATGGAAACCTTGTGCTTGGCGCGGCCCCTGGGAACACCCGTGGCCATATGGGACGTCCATAGTTTGCCATGACCAGGATATGGGCAACCAGACAGTTGTCAGCTCTTACCGAATTCTGAACCCCGGGGAACAATTGTTGCTGACGCCACGTCCTTCATCATGGCCAATTTTCATGGGTATTCCAACCGGTGGTTGGGCTAGAAGATAGATTTCTTCTTTGCAAGTGTGACCGCATGAATGACCGCGTGAATTGAAATTCACATATTTAATCTGTTCTTTCCTACCGCAAAAGCGCATTGTTGCGCATGTTCATCTTGACAGAAACATTTTCAATTATTTTCTCATTCCCATTGCTTAGCAGCTCCCACCTCCAAGGCCATCCTTCTATGGAAATTCACAAGGCGCAGACAAATGCTTTTGGGCAATCAAAAACAAGGCCGAGTTGCGCCGTCGTCCCTGTTATATGCATCATGGACCACGACGCGCCATGCGCGGTCACAAAACAGGACGATTGCGATCAATATGATGTGCGTCGGTACTTACAGATCATTAATGACGGGTGGACGACCATGCGCCTACATGTTCACGATTGGGGTACAGGCTGGCCTGCCCCAAAGCCATGTTTTCACAAATTAAAATGATATCATCAAACGTACACGTCATTGACCGTCCACAAAAATTGCCATGGATAGTTTACTTTTTTTGAGGGAGAGATCATTGGACGACCATCAACCAGCAACTTATTTATGGTACAACCCAGGATGTTTGAATTTGAGCGAATCTCAGTCGAATGAGGCATCAGCAGTTGTCATTGAGAAATTACCCAGCAGAGGTATCATTGCCACGAACAAATCATGACCCGTGGTCGCTCCAGGTGGTTGCGGGGAGGTGCAAGAAAGCGGTGGGAGGTTTCTGGAGTTGATGGGATAATATTGACAAAAATTGTTTGATTTCAGGACCTTTGGGTGAAGTCCTGATTGAGTTTTGAATGGCTGAAGCATTGGAAAGGGTCGTTTTCTCATGCTGGAAATTTGGTGTGTTCGAGGGTGTGGTGGGCCATGTGTCAAGACCGTTGTTGATCACATGACAAAGGAATAAACCAGCAAACATGGATTTTCGAGATGCAAACAGAACTCTTGAGTTCACAGCCGAGTTTTATGTTGCAATTCATGCCGTTGGATCTCAGTTTTCCCACCGGCCCTTTTTCATATTTTGATAGATATTTTGGCAAAATCTATGCTAGCCGCAGGCTGAAACCCAGTTGTGATCGAATGGTGGCAGAAATAAAGCCAGCAGTGCTGAACACCCCTAATGGCACCATGGTAGTATGGCAAAATATGGTACGGCTGTATCGTGACGTTGCCAGGGCCTTGTCATGGAATTGTTGACCCAGTTGAGGGGCCCGAACGAAGCCGAGAAAGCAGGCTGGCCGGAAGATACACGTGGGTGGATGTGGTTTACGTTCGAAGACATCGATGATTTTCATCACAAACAGACATTCTTTTTGGGGGACAAGGGCAAAAGTGACCCCAGCAAGTCAAGTGGTGAAGATGGTGAATGCATGTGAAGTCCTTTTCATATTTGATTTGTTTCGGGCAGCATAGCGAAACCTCTTTGACTGGCGATGTTGGTGAAGTTGACTCCAAGAGGACGTGGATTGTCGCCGTCGAGATAGTCATAGCGCGCCGTTTTTTGCAGGATCAGCAGGTGTCAATTTGGATTGTGTGGTTTGCCACATCCTATGTTCCTTTTAAATCTGCACGGGGCAATTCACATACACTTTCTCAAAAATAGAAATGGAAGACCGTGTGTGGATTCTCGTACTGAACCATGGATGTTCTACTTATTCTACTTCATGTCCATGTTGGGGTCTCAGGTTCCGGGAACCTTGGGATTCTGCCTACCTCTTGTCATCGACTTGTTTTCCAATGAGTCGATGGGAGACAAACGGGAACCAAGGTTCCAAGGTTCCCCGAACCAACTGGGACACAATGGGAGACAAGCTTCGAACCAACCCACGGCGGATTGGGGGGGCCGAAGTCCCGTTGCCATTTCCCAGTTTGTAGAGATTGAAACCCAGTCTAGCACGACTAGGAACTAAATTCAAAAAACACCCAATCTGTCTGGGATCCCTGGTGCTATCATTCTTTCAACCACGAATATTCACCACTATCAGCCACAAATTTTCCCCATGGTAAATTACGAGCAACTATTGAATTCGAGAGCAATCGGCCAGCATCATTCATCATTGTTGTTGTTTTCACCTACTCACTGCATAAGTCAACTTCGCTGCCCTGGCTGCGCACATGGTGACTTAACAACATGTCCACCACTATGGACGGGATGTGCCCTTCCACGGCCCCTGTTTGGTGTCCGGAAATCTCGTGCCCCAAGTAATTGGTAGTTTCGTTTTTTAATGGTTATCACCTAGGTGCCATTATTGGGAGTTCTTGGTAGTTTGCTGACAATTAATTAGTGTGAAGGACACTTGTCCGAAATTCTGATGGGGCATGTTTTTGACTTTCTTTTACGAAGGCAATCAAAAGGTAGCCCCAATGGCATTTCCTACAAATCGAAATCGTCGCTAGAATGGTGTAAAATCACCATTCCAAATTGCCATTGGAAGTTGTAACCGCGATTTTGTAAAATCACCATTCCGAATAAAAATAGTGACTTTGCGACCTGAGCCTTCAGGTCGTCCATCCCTGTGCGACTGCCCACGGTGTGACGGGGCAACGGGTCACACGACTCGCGACATGCGAAAAAAACAGTGCTGTGTGTGCCGGTCCAACGCTGTCGGATCATGACATCCATCACTAAGCAAGACAAGTACTGAACAGACATGAGAACAAACACTATTGCATCTATTACTGCTGGTACCAACTTGATTCATTTACATATCATGATTACTGCTTGGACGGGAATTCATTATCATGACACTGTCACCGCTCTGGCTACGAACGATCTCGAAATTGCTGACTTGGCGACTTGGCGCAAGGATGATCATAGCTGCTGGGTGTCCTTATTGAATTGTAGCCAAGACACATTCTGAAACCAAGTAGCTCAAATGATGTTCATAAGAACACAATCATCATATGAAATTGTTCAGGCTCAAGCTATCCACCGGCGCCATCACGGGTTCACCGGTATTAGAAAACCTGGGGCATTGGAAGAGGTACCGCGAGGACAGATGAAACACCATAAGAAAATGCAGCTGCAGCCATTAGGATGCACTTGTAGTAATAAACTCGTCATTTTTCAATTGCAAGGGTTCATGATTCATTCATCGTTTACATCCACGACCATATTTTGTGACCACTATGAATTTGTGAGCATTCGTCATTGTTGCTACTCACCATTATCGCAAAAATGAATTGTTAAACATCATCACCAGCCATCATTAATCATGATGCTCTTGGCTTGAAAAAGCCCCACGATGAAGAGACACCATACATGTCCCAATGGACATCATTCACCGTTACGGGCAAGACGCTGTCAGCAACCGCTTGCCGCTGCCCTATTGGAACGTTGATGGCACAGCCGTGCCGCCGTGCATTGATTTGTGGTGGCACGGTTGGATACCACGACACTGACTAATGATCCCTTGTTGATGTCATGACACTAATGCTTGTTGATCGAACCATTTCGAACTAACAAATTTGTTTTAACAAAGAACAACCTCTAACACTAGTTTTATTTGACCGTAAAGATCCCTTGTTAAATCCCTTGTTGCAAAAAAATCCATGTAAACCCCTTATCAATGGTATCATTTGACGTCATCCAGCTGGTTTGTGCACCAGCTCCCGGCCCTGGACTTAGGACCTCCTGGCCTGGTCGTTGTCCTTCCATGCCCTTCACTGACAAAGCGCCACAAGGGGGTCCCGCCAAGCAGCTCGGAGCAGTGGTGGCTGCTCTCAGCCAGGTGTTTTTGAAGGACTTGTTCAATGGAGAACCACTTATGTTGATATTTGGCTAGTGGTTAGTCAATGGCTTTAAAATCATTAATATCAGTGGTTTATCTGGCTGGTGGTTTTAAACATTTCTATTTTCCCTGATGTTAATGAATGATTGGTTGACTGACTCATATTTTACAAAGGGGTTGAAACTACCAACCAGAGATGTTCAAACTATATGAATGAAAAAACAAATAAATGATTCATATGATTTTTGGTTGAAAATGGTTCACCATAGGTTGATGTGGCAGTTTTTTTAGCATGTCAATGCTTGGTAATGGTTCAGGATTCATGGCAAATTCTTGTGCAACAATGGTTAGCAATGTTTCTAGATTTTTCTGATGAATGATTCATGATTGATGGATAATGATTAATGTATTTTCTGCATGTGGAATCTGGGCTCGAGATGTCATAATTGCAAATTACGTACTATTAGCAACTAACATATATTAAAGGTCAAAAATGGTGCAAAAGTCCTTAATGATTTGGTTATGCTTAGCATGGATGAGATGAACGAATATCATGAATGTTACTCGGGTAAAAGGTGTCAATGCAGTGACTTTAAGTGGTTATCGTGACTCCTTGTTACTACTGACTCATATAAGCAACAATTCAATATGGCTACTAGTGGTGGTTTCTGATAGGTACAGTAATGTCAACCGACGATAATAGGGTATCAGCCCAAATGATGAGTGGCGAGCCAGGTCAAAGACAACCATCCCACAAACACATGGCGACTATGTTCAATTGCAGTCAGCTCCAACCTTCAATTTTCACAGGGAATCAATATTGTGCAGTGATAGTGACTTGAAAAACATACAACAGATCTACATAGAATTCAATTCGTTGTTTGAAACAAACATGTCTGGAAAGTGTAAATAGATAGTTTATAAATATATATATATGTATATATATATGTATATATATGTATATATATATATATTTTTTTTCTATTTATATATATGTATATTTCATGTGTGTGTATTTACAAATATACATATACCTTTCCCAGGTCCCTGTGACTAAATAGTTGATTCGTTGACTATTGGTTGTGACGCTCAGCTTGTGTTGAGAACCCCAGCCACGAAATAAACACTGCCAGCTAGCACACAACAATCATGAAGCGTGAGCCATTGATACACCATGCTATAACACTAGTAATATGTATTTCTTCATGAGCCACGATATGCCTGCTAGGGTCTATTATTGTCCAGCGGAACTACATCATGTTGCATGTGCCACGGGTTGGCTGGGTTTGGTACAATATCATCCGGTGACTATGGATTGATGCCTTGCTAGAGAGTAGATTCATATCAACAAAAATTGATGAGCCATCCAACTTGAATGAATATCTGGTCATCGGCCATGGTTTTAAGAGGTCTCCCATTGCTCATCACAGATCATCATACGTTGGTCCAACAAACATCATTGCCGTTATTCACCACAACAAATATGGACTAATCACTAGCTATCGCGTGAATGTGAATTGTGGGATATTCGTGACCATAAACAACTACCACGATGATTGCCATACGTGAGATTATGATTATAGTTATTACCGTGATGGCTAAGAAAATAGAACCGTTGTTTTGAATTCATCCATAGTACCTATTAATCACACTTAACAGCACTATTAACCACTGTTCATACCACCATTAACATCCATAAACCGTATCAAATATAAACCACGATTAATATTTATGTGTCTTGAGATAAACTGGATCTCCCATCGTTTGCTCACTCCAAGGACGCTTCAGTGCATCAAGGACGGTGACAACAACATGGCAGTTGTCCTTGGACAATCCGACTTGGTTGTGGATTAGTTAAGGTCGGTTGGTGGTTGTGGTGAACGGTTCAGCAATTCACTATAGTGACTCACCATTAGAGTGACATTGACTGCCAACAAATCACTATGTTCCCCCGACCACGTTTTTTTGTGACTAACCAGTCAATTTTTTTCATGGGCAGTTGAGGATTGTGGCATTGATTTCATGGTTGAAATGACTCAATTGTTGATGCTTAGACAGAGGTTAATCTCATCAACATTTAAATCAATGGTTGCTTGTAATGGTCAATCAATGTTGACTAATCATGTTTAAGAATGATCGCAACCATGAAAGCTGACAGATCATGAAACATGTCTACAATTACTCATATGATTCTTTGTTTGTGAAGGACGATTAAGTTTTGCCGGTCGGTTCTCATGATTGATATTCTGCTAAATAGTGGAATGAGTGGTGGATCATGGTCAACGATCAAGCACTCAGAATGTCTATATAATCATGAAGAGTTTGATATGATTCACACTGGCCTATGATCATGAGCACGAGTGAGGATTTTACTACCGCAGTTGGAAATCTCTTAAGTTGTACGGCTGCAGGGAAACCGACCCAACTGACGGTGGTGTCTTTGGATTAACCAGCTCTTGGGAGGATCTTCACAACCAACAACTAACCCACCATCCAACAACAATCGAAACCCTCACAACTGGCCAACAACCAGCCAACCAACCAAGTCAAGCCTCTTGCACCCACGGATGTTTTTCAACAAGGCTCGAATCTTAGGGCGCAGGATGATCATTTTTGATTAGTTGAATCATCCTAAACCATGATCAGTCATGGTTTTGGTGATAGTTGATCATCTGAAACCCTGTATATCATCATCACATTAATGGACCAAGATGCTTGCCATTTATGGTACACAAGATTTTTGATAGTTCCTAAAGATAAACAGCCATAGTGACTGATGATCGTGATGGAAGATCCAGTTGTTAAATGTATAGTTTGTCGTTAATTGACAAATCACATGTTATTCAGGGTGTTTCCCCCAGGAGCATCTTTGAATTTTGGAATAAAAAACAACGCCAGCATTTTGGAACGTGTCAATTCACGAAATCCCACCAAAGAAATGCAAAACATCAAATCATGTCGTTCATGAAATGTTAATCATTGCCATTGCTATTGATAGTCGATGATTATCATGGATGTTTTGCAGTACTTAATGACCGCATCACAACCAGCTTTTAGGTAAGCAATAAGGATCAAACAGTTATTGTTTTACATTCATAATTCATATTATTTGAAAAGTATGTATATATACATTTATTTATTCAATCACATTGATTAACACGTTTCTTTATTAATGATTTCTCTTCTTGATCATTTGGCAAAGCTTCAACTGGAGCTCACACTTGCCAACTGACCAACTGGCCTCCCAGCGCAGGAGCAACCCGGTGGGTCTTGTGGATCGCCGGATGGCTCTTTCGAGTGCAGCTTGGTATCGCAAGCATTTTGAAGGACCAAGGTGGCTGGCAGAACCCTGCTGTGAAGGATTGTCAACAATGGTCAATAATGATGATTAGTGGTGAATTGGCTGATAATGGCTAACATTGGCTATTGCTGGTTAATGATGATTGTTAATGAATGTTTGAATGACCAATGCTAGTGATTAATGTTGGTTCCCTTTTGCAAATAATGAAAACAGTGTACGGAAGGTCACTCATGGTTTATACTGTTTATCAAGCCACCGATTTGCGGGTTGAGGTTTCGCGCGTGATCGATCATGGTCTATGATTTGTAACTATTATTCACACTATAGGTAATCATGGTTCATATCAATATTGGCCCATGATCATTCATCTTCAAATACTAGTTGCCTATTTTTGATTATGAACTGTCAGAATTAGGCTATGTTGAGGCTATAAGATGCTACAAGCAGTTTTATAATCTAATCTAATGGTAGAGAATGGCCAGTGTGTAGCAGAATGATGAAACAACTACAACATGTATAGAGTGTTTACTAATGATAGCTATGACCTACTGCATATTGGCAAACAATGTGGTGGTTGGAAATGTGACCAAGACTGGTTGATCGTGGTACTTCATGATTGAAATTTCATAGTCGCTGGAAGAAAAGTGAATCATGAAATACCGTGATATATATCGTCACGGTTGATAGATCAAAGCAACTGGAAGTCTGGTTGATCACTATGAATTACATTTGAATGGCGAAAAATCATAATATGTCAAAGCAACAGAAGTGACTGGCATTCCAACTAATGAAGTTGCCGGAATCAAGTCCCCCAAACAAAGTACTGGTAGCCGTGGAATCGCCTGGAATGACAGCATATCGCTCATGGTTGAGAATGAACCATAATCATGGTTGATGATGATGAATCCTCATTCAGAACTATTGAGAATAACATTGTTACAGAAAATTATTGGATATGGGTGGAGCAAAGTGCTGAACCAGTCTGATAGAAGTCCGATATATCCCATCACCATACATCGCTGAACCACCAACCATATTGCCAGCTGTAGCCTCCCTAAATGTTCATGTTTATTGGATTCCGTTCGGTTTTGGAAGCAGATGAGACTCCCGGCCCTTAAGCTCATGGTGATACGCCAGAAATTGTAGGCATGGGTCAAGATGTGCTGTGGTCGAATCAAGTTTGATCAACCCAGTTCAACTTTTTCTCTGTGCTGTGAAGCTCTCCTAGAAGACCAAGGTTTCTGGGAGGGTCCTCCAATAAGGGAAAGGAATGGGGATGTCTATGCTCTCCAAGGTATTTGGCATGTCGAGGAGGCGGGTTTCATCATGCTGAACGATTTCGTCGGAACAGTTCCTTGATGAGATTTGCAGCGTGACCTGGGAGCCCGAGAATGACATGGGCCAAACAACTCCACAGTGTGGGTTCCCTCAGTCGCCAAGTTGGTTCGTAACTAGGTTAACTACCCGTTTTCGTGGATATAAATATAGTTGGGCGTGTAAGTAAGCAACTTGTAGCTATGGAGGCCCCAACTTGCAAAATGCTGTCATGATGTAAAGAGATGGTATACTTCTAGAGAAAGAAATGTGTGCCCAAGGATTCTCCATCTCTTTGTTCTGATGCGTATCAGAATAGACACTTGGGAGCCTCCTAAGTCCGTTGTTGGCTGGACAATTACAGTAGTCTCTTGGGTTTTCCCATTTTGGAAAATGAGCAAAGAACAGTTGATACCATTCTGCTGTGTCCATTTGTGGTTGAAGAGCATGATGCAAAATATGTTGTTATTGTCGATATTGCATTATCGATTTGTTTCTGCATTCAGTCGTTAGTTGCAAAGCAATAATTCAGCGACATGGGTATCTAAACATGCAATACAATGCTTCTTTATATGCACAAGTGGTGCCTGTTGTTGGTCGTTAGTCCTAATTACCGAGTTTGCAAGCTACATGAAACAGCTGTGCTGCACACGCAATCCAATATACCACCTTCAGTTCAGTCAGAACAGCTGCGACGGCATAAGGACATCGCCCAACTCTATGCTTCTGGTGGCTGGCAATATGAGAAGAGCTCAGATACTGGCAAGGGCACCGGCTTCTGGAGTGGTAAGAAGGAGCTGCAGGGCTGTTGATTTGTTGGCTCGCCCAGCTATTGGATGCTGTTGGTTTGCATTGCTTGTGACGCTGCTGGCTTTCTTGTAGATGAAGCGGCCATGGCAGATTTCGGAGCCAACAAAACACTCAGCAGGAGGCTCCTGCATGTGGATAGGAGGCTCTCCATGGCCTCATTCTACCCACGTTTGAGAAACATGATGTCAAGGTCATGGCCCTGTACTGCTGCTATGCCCTTGGCCTAAGCAGAAAATTTTGAGGATCCCAGCTACCCTGGACCTCTAATGGCCGTAGCCATCACCAACCCTTCAATGCTTAGGGGACTGTCTCAGTATCACCACTGCAAGTGCAGGCACCTCCTGATAGTGCCATTGAATCCATCATTGACCATGGTGCAGTGTTGACCATCATTAGCCATCATGCACTACTGTAGCTATGAAGTAGCTATTGACCACCATTGGCCATGTTATTGACCATCATTTGCCATCATTGATCAATGTTAAGCAGCACTGTTGCTGATCAACCATCATTGACCATTGCTAGATTAACCATCATTCACCATAGTTTGCTAGTGCCATTCTTAAGCAGCCTCAATGGATGATCCAGGGCGAAAACAGCGGGAACTGCGTCTCCTTTCCAGGACCGCGCGCGATGCAAAGCGCGGGAGGAGAAACTGCTGTCGCTCGCCTCATCGCGTCGCCGGGCGGATCAGGTCTGCATTCCCCAGCGGTGGTGAAGTCATAATGGCCTGCGGTTAGTTCCTTGGGATTAAAGCCATGAACCAAGGAACCATTGGGATCCACAGGTTGATGGTTAATCATGGTTAGTAATGGGTAATGATGGTTCAATCACATTATGAACCAACCATCATTAACCATTACTCTGAACGTGTGTCAACATGAATCGCCATTCCTAGCCGTCATGAACCATCAACCAACGGTTCACCAATGATCAACCCTGGTGATTCATCACTCAACCACTATTCTTGAAAACAAAGAGTTGATCAATTGATCATCCTTTGTTACTTGTACCATCAGTTACCGTCATTCAACTGTTGGCCAAGAACCCAGTTGAAATTCGGGGTCTCAATGTATTCCTATTTTGGCTTGTGGTTTTAAACATCTTTTTTCCCTAGTAGTTATTAACAATTGGCTGGTTGACAAGCATATTTTTCATGGGGGTGGTTCAACCACCAACCAGTAGTACCAGTAGTAATGATCACTATTAATTAGCCATTATAGCCACTATTCACCACTATTAATCATGATATTAACCACCAATTAACCGTGGTTGAAACCACCAACCAGTAGCCATGCACCAACCGCTCCCTTCCCGGCTGCTGGCGCTGCCCAGGAACCTTTTCGCTCAGAAGTACCGCGATCAGCCGGCCGCGCTGACGGATCCCTACTGCGACTATTGGCGCTAGCCGAAAATTCAGCACCGGCGGCGGCCACGGCGGCCATGGTCCCTGGGGGGTAGCGCTGTTGTCCCCTGGGGCTATGTTAAAAATTTTTAGGGTGGAGCATGTTTGATGTGGTGGTTTCTCAAGCCAGTTTGGGGTACCCCCAAATCATCCATTACTAATTTATTCTGAATAAACGATCCATATTTGGGTTCGATATTTTGAGAAACCATCATATAGTTAATGCAGGGTGAAGCCAGCATATTCACCTCGCCATAGCGCTATCGCAACCCACCAAGCTAAGCAAACCAGCCCCCTACACTGTGCATAGCTGGTGGGAGAGTCAACTGTTCGGACCTGTTTGGGAATAGCCAGTGCTCCCCTTTTGAAGGAAGGAGCGCTGTAGTGGCCAAGGCCAGCCCATATGGTGGTTATGGACATGCCCCAAGGGATTTCTGAAATGTCTGGTGATTGCCAATGTTGGATGACACTGAACTCCATCCAGTTTTACTGGCATTTGAAGATTGGCATCAGACCTGCTGCACCTGGTTGATTTGAAACGGAAGGCCTTTTACTGCAGACAAATATCTTCCTGCGGGCTATTTTTTCAGGTTTCATATTCAACTGGCCCAGAGTAGTTTGTCAGAATTTCGCTGGATCTGTAGTTTATAAGGCTGAGCACCTGCAGATTCACTCTGATATCGGACAGGTTCCAGCTAATTGACGGACTTCACAAACCGCTTTTGAAGTTTCCTAGTTTCTTGCTAAACACATGTTTGACCAAAATGCTGTTTCCCCGTTTATATTTGTTTTGCCGTGTCAAACCATCATTTCAACTAATTAACCATCACCTGGCATGTCGAAATACATTCCTATCACCTTGTATGTTGTACCTGTCATTCCCATCACGTTGTATGAGCCCAACATGCCGCAGAGGCTCTGAACCCACCATTCCTTGATGATCGTTGCGCAGGTGTTGATGACCCTGACGAAAGGTGAGACCGGCATTTCCGGGCGCATGCGCATCGCGGCGTTCTTGCAGTCAGTGGATTCCGGCTATTTCGAGGCCAGGGGATGAGTGCAGGCTGTTTGGAGAAGTGGTTGGTGATTTGCTTGACATGTTGACTTTTGATTTTGGATTCACTTTTTTTTTCCCAATATTGACCGAGGGTTGGTTGCTTGACTAATATGTGTCATAGGCGTTGAAACCAACGACCAGATAAGCGCCGACACATGATCAGTACCAGCTTGTTGGGATCAACTTGGGATCGTTGGTGGCACCCAGCTCCCGGCAGCAAGCAGCTGTAGATTGATCTGCGAGTGTCGCAGCTTGATTGGGAGACAGCATTGAGATGTGATGGTTGATGTTGATGAGTAATGAATCCTTCTTAAGATGATGATGATGATGATGATGATGATGATGATGATGATGATGATGATGATGATGATGATGATGATGATGATGATGATGATGATGATTTTGATGATGATGATGATGATGATGATGATGATGATGATGATGATGATGATGTGATGATTGATGGTTGAATTATGATGACTGATAGACAGTTGATGTTCAACATGTTTCAACAACTTTGTTTCAACAACATGTAGTTTGGATGGTTGTTTCAAACATATTTAACTAATTTTCCCTAGTGATCTTTAACAAATGGTTGGTTTGACTTATATTTTTCATAGGGGTTGAAACCACCCACCAGTAGTGAATCCTTGTGATTCCGCTGCCGTTGCGAAGCCGCCAGGCCAACGGTGACGCCGTAGCCATCTACGACTATGACCTGCAACTCACTGCCGCAACGACATGAAAAGTCCGCAACGTGGGGTCTGCTGTGGTCCGGGCTGCTGGTTGGTTGAATCGGGAAAGTCCCTGGGTGCTGGGGTAGGGGAGTCATGACTATATGGATGTTTCTCAAAATAGGGGTACCCCTAAATCATCCATTATTAATCATGTATGGTAATGAACCAACCATTTTGGGGGTTCCCTATTTTGAGAAACACCCATATGGGTGTCACCAGGTATCAACATGGGGCGGTATCAACATGGGAGATGCATTTGGATATTCTTGCGGAAATCACTGAATCTTCGGATATGATGGTTGGTGTTAGACGACGGACCTCCCATGACGACATCCTTCGATAGGATAGCTGTCCTCCGAGTCATTCTTTCGCCGCTGAAATGGTGAGTGGATTCCCATGAAATGAATGGACAACTGTGTAGATTCCAATCGCAACCATGGATCATCATGGATCCATTCTTTGGTACCATTGATGTTGGATTGTATGCTGGTACAGAAATTGATATGTGAGAAAAAACATGTCATGTTGTTCCAACCTACTGAGGTAACCCGCAAATTCAAAAATAGTGTTGGTTTCAAGGGTGAATTCCCATGCAAAAAAAAGTGTTTTCCACATAGTATGCAATGGACAAATGATCACCAGATCTCACCAGCAAATCGTGGGTGAGAAACTTATATTGGATGGTGCTGGCTTCCAACCAGGATGATCCAACCCACCCGACAGTATTAGGTAACTGCATGTAACTGATGTATTTACATCATTATTGGCCATTTCCCCTTAGAACATGACCAACCCTGGTTCCCCTATCATTAACCATTGGTTTATCTATTGGTTGGTTAATATTGACTCATTATTGTTAACCATAATAGACCATTGGTTTGTTAACCATAATATCTACTCCTCTATCATTAACATTGACCATTGGTTTGTTAGTTATTGTCCCCCATTATTGGTTGGTCAATATTGACTCATAGCCATATATAGCTGGTATATCCTCTACTATTGTTGCTTATTATCCCCTATTATTAACCATTATAACCAGCCATTACTGGTTGGTTAATATTGACTCATAGCCATCCTCAAACCTTGGCCCGTGCGGACTTCCCAGCACGTCTTAGGTGCCGGATATGCGGGATGACTTGCAGAGAGTAGCAGCTCCTGCAGAAGTTTGTGTTTGGGAGGTGCCGCCCGTAAGCAGCGGCCAAGGGTTGGGGAAGGTTTGGGTTGGTTCAGGTTGGTTAAAGTTGGTTAAAGTTGGTTAAAGTTGGTCAAAATTGGTTTAAGTTGGTTAGAATTGGTTAAAGTTGGTTAAAGTTGGTTGAAGTTCAAAATTGGCTAAAGTTGGTTAAAATTGGTTAAATTGGTTAAAGTTGGTTAAAACTGGTTAAAGTTGGTAAAAGTTGGTGGTTTCAGTTGGTTGGTGAAGGTTGGTTGAGGTTGCTTCAGCTGAGTTAAAGTTGGTAAATATTCACAATCAACGGCAAGTCAGAACGCACAAGACTAGCAATGATTGAGAAATGTAGGCCGAATTGAGTGGTTGGTTCCTTGGCGAAGCGGGTGGTCAAAAATCACGACTAAACGACAATCGAGGGGATGTAACAAAAACCGTAGGGATACAGCTGATGCAGCAACAATCTTGGATGGTTTCGTGCTTTGGCTAGAGTATGATTATAGAGGCAAGTTCTGGGAGAAGTTGACGCAACAGTTGGGGTTGTGTGTGTTTGATGTTGCTGTTGTTATCGTCGCTATTCGTGGCATTGGTTGTAGTGTTCATGTTTACAGTGGTGGTGCTGCCGCTGTTGGTGGTGTTAGTGTTGTTGGCAATTGGCAGTTGTTGGTCATTGGTCGTGTTTTTGTTTGATGGTTGCTTTGCTGATGTTGTTTCTATTGTTGGCCTCAGTGTGCTACCAACTTTCTGTGGTTTCTGTTGTAATAATGCCAACTTACATACTATCAAGGCCTTTTTGCATGCATCATACATAATACATGTATGTATACATATTTATATCTATATACATATATTGGTATATGCAGTATAAAATATAGAATATATGCACTGCACAAAAATATATGTATCTACATATATGTATATATGTATTCACTTCATAGTGACCTTCACAGACAACACCATGTGGGCAGCTGTCCTTTGTGGCACCTGTTCTCTAGCAACAGCGGCGCAGGTGACATCGGAAGGCGGTCAGTTGGCCAAGGCGCACGCTGTTTCCGGACATTTCGCTAGCGATGACAATGCCAATGATGGTTAGTGATGGTTATCATGATATCTCCACCAAGTAGTGGTTATCATTATCATATCTCACCAGCTAATTCGACTTAACCATCATGATGGTTATCATTATCATGGTTTAATGATAGTTATCATGATGGTTGATGGCCAATGGTGGTTGATGATTAGTGATGGTTACTACTGGTAATAGTGAGATATGAACATGGTTATGATGGTTAAGTCGAATTAGCTGGTGATGATCAGTTACTGATGGTCCATAGTAGAGGTCGATGGCCTATGAAAGTTGATAGTGTTCAATAACGTTCAATTCTGCTCACCACTCGTGGTTTTGAACCCATTTCTTTGGGGTCCTCAGTTCTGGTGTTTACACTGCCTTTGAGCTGCTTGGCCTGATCAACTAAGCTTCGATAGGGGCGACCCCGGTTGGCATACGGCAGGGAGTTCAGTGCACAACTTGCCATTCTATTGTATGGCACAATTTGCATATGCGTACAGATCTACTTGTTGTGCATATGCATATAGACATACACCCTGCACGAAGACCAAAACCATCGCCATTTCCGCATGTGTATGTTCAACAACAAGACGCAAAATTCGAGACACTGTCTAAACAGGTCTAGATTCACCACGGTCGTCATCATCATCACCATCATCATCACCATCATCATCACCATCATCATCACCATCATCATCACCATCATCATCACCATCGTCATTTGGAGAATCAAACCAGCTAATTTCAACTCATCCAAAATCCGTATAGATCATCTAGTTAACATCATTGCATGATCGCTAATCAAATCATCAGCACCACTCAACCAAGCAACCAATAAGTTCATCATCGTCATGAGCGTAGTTATCATCATAAAATCAACCAATAAGTCAACCATTGTGATATTGATCAACCAGTAAATCAAACATTAATGTAATGATTGATTGACCGATTGATTGATTGATTGTTTGTTTGCTTGTTTGCTTGTTTGTTTGTTTGTTTGTTTGATTGGTGATGATTACAAGTAGGTTATCCATCGTTCTCAGTATCAGTTCATCCATTGGTCACAGTTCTTCAACCGTGGCTCGTGCCTCCAGACCGAGAAGGTGAAGGCCGAGGTGGAGTCAGGCTTGAGATCCCAGTGCGACGAAGGCTGATGGATGCGTAGCTGGTGGTCAAGTGATGGTTGAGCAGTGGTTAACCAAGGGTTTGGTTGTTAAGAGTGGTTAATGGTGGTGACTTAGTCGTTGATTAACTAATGATAATAATGATGAGTGATTAATGGTCAACTAAGGGTCTGTAGTGGTGATTCATAGTGATCAATAGCTGTGTAGTGGTCGATTATGGTTTCCTACTTACGGTGGACGATGGTTGGATGGTTAATGATGATTCATAGCTGGTGGTTAATGGTCAATAGTGATTAGCTAGTTGATATGGTTTGTTCATGGTCACCACTACAACACTGGTCGAGAATTTGACTCGTCATTTCTTTCCATGTTGATATGCAAGAATAATTCATGTATAATCTCGTGATCCTTGTCATCAGCTGTCATCAACCATTCCATTCACGAGCCAGTCATTGATTATCATTTTTCATTCTTAATCAATCAACCATCATGTTCCCCTATGCTTACCCCTTATACGTTGTAAAATTAACCCCCATATTATATACTTTATTTGATGGTCAACCATCATCTTCAACCAGCAACATGCCCCATGTTCAACCCTTAATGAACCGCCCCATGAGATCATCAACCGGCCATGGCTCCCACCATGGGTCCCACGTGTTCGGCTCCAAGGTCAGCTGTCCGAGCTGAAATGGTGCAGCAGTGGCAGCGCCCTTTTGGTGCACTGTACCACTGAGGTGGCGCCTTGGGAACGGTAGGAGGTTGATGTCAGGTTGCTTGGGAGTTCTTGATGGTTCGTGAGGGTTGATGGTTGATGGTTGATGAGGGTTGATGAGGGTTGATGGATGATGAGGGTTGATGGTTGATGATGGTTCAGGAGTGTTGATGGGGTTGATGATGGTTGATGAGGGTTGACGGTTTGATGGTTGATAGGACGATGAGCTCTTTAGTGGGTATTGGGTGGGTAAGGATGGTACACATTTGGTTCATGATGGCTCCTTAGAGGCTAGTGATTGTGAATTAATGGTTGATACTGGTTAATGACACGGAGAACAATCACATGGGTTCATGAACCTGGTGATTGCTAGTTGCAACCCAACGCTGAGCCAACCAACCTTTCGTACAGGTGGTTGAGTTTTCAACCTAATGGTTGAGTTTTTAATCTGATTCTATTTAACACAGACCAGCTAGTTGTACCTATTTGTTGGTTGGTTATTGTTGTATAAGTATATACACTCAACTAATGTGTCTTAATTATACACTTCAACTGTAGTAAAACACATCAGTTGAGTGATGACTGTATGAAATAATGTGTTTCAATACTGGCACCTGATAACTGGCAGTTCAAATTGCTTGTTGCTGTCCTTGAATATTTTCCCTAGTGATGATTAACACACGATTGTTGACGAGTATATTTTTCATAGGGCTGGTTCAACCATCAACCAGAACTACTTGTTGGTTAACCAAAGTTCAACTGCCACATAATTGATATATCCCCTACTCCTGACTATTCATCATTTTAAACAGCTATTTTTACCAGTCATTGTCTAGTTTACCAACAGTTCAATGTTTCTCATAAACTAGTTTGTAGTTTCCCAACTAGTTATTGCATGTCAATTTACCAGTTACTAGTTTACCAACTACTGGTTGCTAATAATGAACTAGTTTACCAACTATGAGTAGTAACTGCATGTCATTTTACCAACTAGTTGCTAATTTCTATGTGGCTATGGGTCAAAACCCTTAGTCCCCCTGGTTCCCCTATCATTACCCATTGTTTTCCCTATTGTTGTTGGTGATTATCCCCCATAAACGTTGGTTGGTTAACTGCTTGACCCATAGCCATGTATATCTGGTGTATCCCCTATTATTGTTGCTTATTATCCCCTATTATTAACCATTAAACCATTGGTTGGTTGGTTAACTGCTTGACCCAGCTCGCCAGTTCGTGTCATTTCTCGGTCAACCGTGGCGTCAGGTGGACGACTCGGGGAAGAGTTACTACGGCGTGTCGAAGCTGTGAACCTGCCATGGCTTGGCTTCCGCGCTCGCGGTAGACGGGGGATGGTGAACAGGACCGACCAACCGACCAACGAGCTAACCAACCAAGGAGCCAACTGACCAAGCAACGAACCAACTCACCAACTAACCGGCTGACTGGCCCACTAGCCAACAAGAGTCACCACCAGAAACCAAGAACCGATAAGAACATAACCAAACAACCAACCAGTAGCCTCTAACGACGGACAACAAAACAACCAGTAGTACACAACAACCAACAACAGCAAGCAACACGGCAAGCAATAGCAATACCAATGGCTCCAAGCTCAAGCCGCAAAACAAGGGTCCACCGAAATGGATTAGGTCACTTCTGATGGATTGTTTTGATGGTGAGCAACGACCTTAGGCAGCAAGAACACCATGACATGTCACTTCTGGTTCTGTAACTATTCCACGCAAATTCATCAGACCCCCACATGACCCGACCATCTATCCAACACATTTTGAACGCGCAAAAAACCAACCTCCCTTTTGCATGTTTCTCAAAATGGGGGAGGACCCAACAATGGTTGGTTTATTGCTATCAGTGGTTCAGTAAGGATGATCATTGGGGGTACAGGTACCCCCATGACTTGAGAAATACCCAACTATGTCCCAAGTCCGATGGCCATCATCCGAGATCCACCTGTGTCCCCATCCAACCCGGACTTGTTTTCAACCCAGAAAACCACAACCAGCACTGATCGCTAGGTTGTTGGCTTCGGCGGATGGCAAATTTCAGAAGGATGCCGGGGCGGTTGGGACCTGGCTGGGATCCCATGGGCAAGCCTTGGGGCATGGTCAACAACCAGCCGGTGGCGTGACTGGTTGAACTTGGCCGGGTGACTTTGCTGCTGATCTTCAACATGAAGGGGTGATTTGCTGCAGAATGGTGGTTAATATTGATTGCCACAATTATTGATGCATGTCACTGCATGTCAATGATGATATGATTAACTACCTATGATGGTCAAGGAAAGTGAACTATATTGCCACAGAGTGGTTTTTGTTGCCTGTAGACTTGCTGAAATGCCATATGATGTGGGTCCATTATACGCAACTTACCTTCATGAACCTCCTGTGCTCTTGGCGGTTTGGAGTTTGCAGGCCCTGGGGGCAACTTGGACCCTGAACCATACCGACCTTATTTCGTTCAGCCATGGGAATCATTGATGCCCAAGCTTCATCAACCATTACATGGGGCCGATTGGTCACTTGTTGCCATAGCCGTTCACCACTGCAGTTCAAAGATGCAGATTCATCAATGAGCATGGTCACCCATCGATGGTTGGATTTCTTGGCAATGTTTATGAATCGATCTGACTATGGGGGACCCTTATGGTTCTCGATGGCCAGAAAAAGATTCATATAACCATCGAACCATCACGTTCAAATCATACACATATCGTTAGATGAATCCCCTGATTCCGAGAAACGGTTGCTGGGAAAATTCGCAGAAAACTCTATACTGGGTTGACACAAGGCTCTCCTGGAGATTTTGCCATCAACCAACCCAGGGAAATACACAATTTTCTACGTATGATTCACTATCAGAACCACCAATCAACCATTATAGGGCATCATTCCCAATCAACCAATCATCAACCATCAGAACCACCAATCTACCACTACCAACGCCCATTTTCTACCACAGAACTGTGTGACGTCCCCTGCGCAGAATGTCGACGGCAGGACTTGACCGAAGCAGAAAGCACCACCCCACAGCAGATGGGCGTTGCGGTACAGGCGGCAAATCGTGGTGGAACTGGGCTTCTGCTGCGGTTCCTAGCCAGAACTAACCTATTAACAATTTTCAATTGTATTACTAACTGCTATTAACCATTGTTAACCATTACTAACCACTGTTAAACATCAGTGTTTAATAGTTGGTAATGGTTGATAGTGGTTAGTGATACCATTGATAATGCCTAATAATAGAGAACATCCCCAACAAACTCATGGTCAAACAACTACTATGTGGATCTATATGGGGATTTCTCAAAATTAAGGACCGCAAATGTGGCTGGTTTACCAATAGATTTTTGATATGGGATGATTTTGGGGCACCCGCATTTCAAGAAACCGCTATATTCATTGATGATGCATGTTCTGGATTTATAGTCACCCAGTCAAAGCCATTATCCACCAATGAATTGTAAACCAACCATTGACCAACCAGCTCAACCCCTCAATTTCGAACTACATCAACCAATGGGAACCATAATCCAATCGTTTGACCCCACAAATGGTGACTAAATGGGTCACCCTACAACGGTTATACCTTCCTAGTCCTTACTAAACGGTTTCATCCTACAATGCCGATGATTCTCCGCAGCACCGCCAGGCAGTGGAATGGAGCCCGAGCCGGGACGAGTTCATTTTGATCCGAGGATATCAACCGGCAAAGGCGCGCCTGGGGCGGCGCGTGGTGTGGACCCGTTGCGAAGTTATGAACAAGATTGGCTGGTTGATGAGGCCAGTTCAGTGAGATGAGGGCAGTTAGACAAGGATGATGACCAGCAAGAGTAGTTAAGACTTCGTGATGGCTTATGATGATTGATATTGAAAGCTTGTTGATAGTCAATGACAAGCAATATGGCTATGAATGGTTGATCACGATGAATGGTTGGTATTGGTTGATGGTTGGCATGTGAGTTTTGATCATGTCGATCCTGGAGGCAGCAGGATCGATCTTGATGGGTAAGGGTGGCTAATGCTGATCAATGATAGTGGTGAATTTATGGTCAAGAAGAGCTACAGCATGGCTGCGATGTTTTTGCAAGGTTTCTTTGTGTTTTGGTGATCACCTCATACCCTTGTGGGTCTACAGTCGAGGACCATTTGTAAAGTGAACTGATTAGGTGCCTGCTGGGATATTGAGTTTGGGATTTGTTTAATCAATGCTCACCGCCAGGTGATGCCTACTGTTGGTTGCTGTTGGTTGTACTCCCTAGGAGCTATGGAATTCTACACCATTGTTTTGCAGCCATGATGGACCACCATCAACCATCATCAACCAGTGATATTTCTTGGATGTGTGCTTGTGATCCATCCTGAGTGAAGGTTTTCCCTAGCACATGGACATAGACAGACTTGGGTCAGTGCATGATCCATCCTGAGAGGTCCCCGAAAACTGCCCAAGTGCCTGCATTTCTGCAGGTGACCCTTTGGTACTGGGATGCCGAAAGTCACACAGTGAACCTGGCGAAGGTTTTGACTGAGAAGGCCGCAGCCATAGCCATCGGGGGGGTCAATTCCAAGGCATTGCTACGTACGTCCACCTGGTGGTACCCTCAACCATCCCTGATGGTTTGCTTTTTCGGAAACCAGCCAGCAAGCTGGTGGTACGTCATCGGTAGACAATCTCATGTGTGTGCATTCGTAACTTTATTTGTATATAGTTATATATATATATATATATATATATTTATTTTTTTATTTACATATATATATATATGTATTTGTATGTTTGTTTCAATTTACTTGAATGCCTTTTGAAGCAGCTGATTCATACTGGATACTTTCGTTGTTTGTGTTTTTTTCATTATGGTACGCTTGGTTGTTTCTAGTACACTTGCTATGTGTTGCTTCTTCACTCAATGGTTTGTACAATAAGCCAATTGTGTTGCAAGATTCAAGATTCTGGTGCAGCAATGCCGGCTAATCATGGTTGACAATAGTTAGTATAGTGGTTAGTATTTGGGCAACAATGTTGGTGCAACTATTTTGTAACCAGCCACAATTAACATATTGTCAACTATTGACTATTAACTATTATCTTTTGTAACCAACCATTATAGGTTAAGGGTGGGTAGTGGTCAGTGTTAATAGTTTCTGGCAACCAAACCTGCAAACCAAACATCATTATTTCTTCTGGGCAAGGCCACGACTCACGGTGGATTTTCCATTGCAAGCCGCGCAAACCGTCCGGTCAGTCGCTGCCTCCCGAGGCGCACCGCAACTTCATTCGCTTCAACCACTTTGGCTCGTTGGTTTGCATCGCTGGCTTCGGGACCAAGGGGAACCACCGGGGTGGGTTGCGCGGTAGCAGCCGGATCATCCTTGTCCTGAAGCTTCTCCACATGGGTATGTGCCAAAATCAGGAAACCAATGGGCCCGCCCCCCCTCCCCCCCCACATATGATCATTTTACTAGGAAACCGTTGGTTTTGGGGGTGCAACTATTTTGGCAATATCCACATCATGATAGGGTTTGCATTTGGCTTGTTTGGTAACGCAATATGAAGATAGTACGTATTTCATCGAAACCTGCTGATATCATGATGATGATGATATTGATGATGATGATGATGATGATGATGATGATGATGATGATGATGATGATGATGATGATGATGATGATGCTGATGATGCTGGTGCTGATGCTGATGCTGCTGCTGATGATGATGATGATGATGATGATGATGATGATGATGATGCTAATGCTGCTGATGATGATTATGATGATCATGATGATGATGATGATGATGATGATTCACAGGAGCCCACACACCCCCCCCAAATAAATAAGCCTGCTACTTTTAATATCTAGTTAATAAATAGGTATTAAGGCTATGTCACAGGAAAAGCTTAATTTGTACTTATTTAAGGCTATATGGCCGTTGGCAGCATATGATGCAAAATAATAGAGCTTAATTAGGGCTTATTATTTCTAGGGTAATCAAATTTCACGCCATGCTCAAACAGGGCAAAATAAGACCAAAAGTGCTTTATTCTGGCAGCTAGGGGTTGTAACCCTGCAAGCGAACATGCGTGAATTGATGGTTGTGAGAACCCTCCTATTAACCCTTGGGTTACTAAGACCCAAATAAGCTCTCAATAAGCTCTCAATAAGGATTACTGGGTCTTTTCAGTTGGCCGCTTGTGAATCCATTCTTTTGTGGATGATATATCCATTGGCCTTCCAAGGGCCACTGTTTCGACATGCAGAATCGATCGACAACTGTGAAAACAGCCCCGGCAAGCCGCGCAAGGGGGGCTCAGGCAGAATTCCTCAAACAAGGCTTGAATAAGCCCTAAATAAGGCATACCTACAAACTGGAAAACATAATCCAGAATAATACTTTTTAACTAAAGCCTTAATAAGCCCTCAATAAGGCTTCCCTAAATCCAATTGAGCCCAAATGGTTCTTTTCAGCTCGGTTCCCATGGGCCATTTCATTGATGGTTTGCTGCCCAGTGGTAATTCACCGACGGATTGTACTCTATTTGCAGTATTTGGGAGCCTTACCCTCACATTTGTACGCTATTTGCAGCATTTGGGAGCCTTATCTTGCATATGTACGCTATTTGCAGCATTTGGGAGCCTTACCCTCGCATTTGGACGCTATGTGCTTTTTGCTGGTTATGTGCTACCTATACTATCCGTGTATTCGTCTCTCTACCTACTTGTTACATATACGCCTAAATAATGTGCTTGGGGGGATAGGCTCCACATGTGGAACCCGAACCTGTCCAACACGAGAATGGAAAACATAATCCAGAATAAGACTTTGTAAATAAGGCCTGA
>VSDK01018075.1:251074-266174 GCA_009767595.1 Symbiodinium kawagutii
TTCGCTTCTCTACCACATATACGCCTAAATAATGTGCTTGGGGGGATAGGCTCCGGAAAACACAATCCAGACTAAGACCCCTTAAATAAGGCCTGAATAAGCCCTAAATAAGGCGTCCCTACAAAGTGGAAAACATAATCCAGAATAATGCCTTTTAAATAAGGCCTTAATAAGCCCGAAATAAGGCTTCCCTAAGTCCAATTAAGCCCAAATGGTTTTTTTCAGCTGGGTTCCCATGGGCCATTTCATTGATTGTTTGCTGCCCAGTGGTAGTTCACGGACGGATTGTATTCTATTTGCAGCATTGGGGAGCCTTACCCTCACATTGGTACGCTATTTGCAGCATTTGGGAGCCTTATCCTCGCATATGTACGCTATTCGCAGCATTTGGGAGCCTTACCCTCGCATTTGGACGCTATGTGCTTTTTACTGGTTATGTGCTACCTATACTACCCTTGTATTCGCCTCTCTACCACATATACGCCTAAATAATGTGCTTGGGGGGATAGGCTCCGGAAAACACAATCCAGACTAAGACCCCTTAAATAAGGCCTTAATAAGCCCTAAATAAGGCTTCCCTAAGTCCAATTATTCCCAAATGGCTCTTTTCAGCTCGATTCCCATGGGCCATTTCATTGATGGTTTGCTGCCCCGTGGTAATTCACCGACGGAAACAGGTACTTTGGGGGATGGGTTCAACATGTGAAGGCCGATCCGGTACCAAACTGGAAAAACATAAGCAGACATAATAGCAACCAAATAAGGCCTAAATAAGTTGTTGCTAAGTTCCAAAGAAGCATTACAGAAGTCCACATAGCTCTTTTCAGCTCGGTTCCTGGGGGCCAGTTCATTGATGGGCCATTTCGTTGATAGTTTGCTGCCCCTTGGTAATTCACAGTTGAACACAGGCGCCTCTGCGGATAGGTTCAACACGTGGAACACCAAATCCGGCCATGCATTGTGAAACCGAACAATCCATTGGTGGTGGTGACCATATTGGTAAGGCTGTACCTTGAATAAGTCCATTTTGCATTTCATGTCACATGTGGATCCTTGCAACTCTTTTCTGATCGAGATATTCTCTGCCCATCCAAGATGAATAATCAGGATGAGTCAGGCCCAGCAGGCCTTATTTAAGGGAAACAGGTATGTAAAAATAAGACCCGTGTTTTTTTTGAGGGATCATTTGAGCGCTGCTCAAGCAATGGAAAGCCTTATTTCAGTGAAACAGCGACTTCCAAATAAGGCATGTTATCCCTTATTTGGGCAACGATCTGCCCACCGCTCCAGCAATGAAAATAAACCCTAATTAAGGCTTGGTTTCTGCCAATCCACCGTTATCACGAAAACGATGGAATTCAGCCGATTTTTCTTATTTATTTGGGGGGGGGGGGTGTGATGGGGGGGATTGTTGTTGCTGGTGGTTGCTTCTCCCTAGTCATGATCTACCATCAGTCACTCGCTATTCTTATGAACCACTATCCATTGAACTGTCGGCGTTTGTTTTGGTAGTCCTGTGCTGGTACCCTCTACAAGTCCATGGCGCCCAGTCCTGTGCTGGTCACCAGCTGCGTATCGCGAGGCACCTCCACGTCCGCCAGCTCCAGCCTCTTTGGAGGTGTGGATGCTGGGATGATGCCATGGTTGACATGGCTGGTGGCTAGGAATTGGCTGCTTTATGATCAATGGATGGTCAACGATGAGCTCATGATGGCTGATTCAATGGCTAAATTGATGGATTTTTGATGGTTAATTGGTGGTGAATGATGATTTGATGGTGGTTTGATACAAGATGGTGGTGAAATCTTTTTCTGTGTCGGGCAGGGAGGCCTGACAGCGATGGACAGAGAGATGGTGAATGAGCTCACGCAGCTCACCAGTAAAGGGATAGCAATCAACGACACGAGTTCAGCTGGGTGTGGAGGCAGCGTTTCGGAGCCACGGGTATCCCCATACCCTTTGAAAGGGGGAGTGAGTTGAAGCCACCAGGAGTGGTCCAACCCGAAGGAAGTAAAAATGATGGATGATGGTGATGCTGATGATGATGATGATGCTGATGATGATGATGATGATGATGATGATGATGATGATGATGATGATGATGATGATGATGATGATGATGATGATGCTGATGATGATGATGATGATGATCATGATGATGATGATGATGATGATGATGATGATGCCTGGTGGTGATGGTGGTTGTGATGCTGCTGTTGGTGATGCTGGTGGTGATGACCAGCACTTTCAATAAGAGCCAGCTGAGACGCCCCCAGGAACCGGCAACCGCACGCAGGAATTTGGCGGGAGAAGTCGATTTCTACGGCCGCGCGGACAACGAGAAGTCTGGGTGACCCAGCATGAAGAATACATTACTTTCACAAGCTTTCGGCAGCAGTTCATATTCCCTATGTGGTGCCCCCAAATGTTGCAAGTTGGTAAGCCATTTAACTTGTAGTCATGTAGGAGACTAGCGGTATTCAATGATTTATATGGTAGTCATGTAGATTTACCACAGCTGGTAGTTAGCCGTGTATTCTGTTCATGTAACAGATGTGAACATCAGGGGTCCATGGTTTATGCTGGTTTCTGATCCGCAGCCATTTTTATTGGGATGATCACACATTGAAAGGGGGGTACCAATCAACAAGCCATTACAGTACTTATTTGGTACTAAGAGGGAATAACTGATGGTTGGTGAATCATGAGCCATCATTTCACGATATGTTTTACAAAAAACATCATAGTTTGTATGGCCTGGCTAGAAATAGACTGCAGGGTTCTTCAATCATGTTAACTACATATTAACAAACATGCGGTTCAGAACCCGGAACCCGCTAGGACCCATTCAACTGAGGGCCGCCCCATCCGCTTGGTCGACCGAGCACCTTTGCTGGAAAACCACCCGGTTCTGCTAGAAAAGCCTGGGAAGATGGAGGAAATCTGAGGAAAATGATTTCAGAGCCTCATCCAACCAACTCAAGTCATCAGCAGCTGACAATCGCAAGTTACCACGAACACACCCAGGCAATGATCAGATGGAAACCAGCCTACTAGATGGTTCCTATCCATTTCCTTAAGGTAATGGCCAATACCAATTTTGCCATTAGCCGGTGATTTGACACCAAAAGGTGGGGCTCGTTACACCAACGCATCATGGATATTATATCAACCAATCGTTAGAACTCAGCAAATTTTGGTTGGAACCTGTTCCCATGACTACTCCAAATTCACGATGTCAAACACAGATGACCTTCGCCACGCGGCCCCAGTCCATCAACGGGTCCCCAACGGGTCCCCTGGGCCGTGCTTCGCTTCTGGGGATGGCACCGCGACTCGCCGAGTTGTGACTTCGTTAAGATCTCCAAATGCGAAGCGAACTGCGCCGTCAGCGCCGAGTGGGGTCCCGACGGTGCGGGGCCTTGAGGAGAAGCGGTGGGTGGTCCATGCACTCGGCTGGGGATGGTGGTGGTGGTGGTGGTGGTGGTGGACAAAAGCCACCATGAAACACTTTTAATTAGCATTCTGAACAGTGATTAATAGTTAATCACCATTGTCATTCACAACTATTAGCCATTACTTACCATGATGCAACAACAAACCATCAACTAATGCTCAACTAACAACTATGATCAAGTAAACATCCATCAACCATCACATGACCGTCAGAAAACCATCAAGTAACCGCCATCAAACATCAATTAACCAACAATTAATCATGACGGTTGATCAATTTACTAAGCATCAACTACTTACCCATGCTGCATCAACTGGCAATCCTCAACCATTTGTATTTGAGCTCCCAACTGGGCCAGGCAGACATCTTTTGACGGCCGTTTTGTTCCCTCGCATGCGCGTGGACAACGGTCTGACGCTTTGGAATGCCTTGACGGGGAGCAAGGTGCTGTTCTGGTCCTGGGTCAGTCGTTGTGCCAACACTGTGAATAGTCCAGCTATTTGGGTGTGTTGCATTCTCTTGCCTTAGGAAAAACATACGCTTGACTCGTTGAAGGATACATGTTTTAGCAAGATTTGATGATTTATGTGGTGATTATTTAGTCCAAAGAGGATATGTCCTTGTGCTGGGAAACAGTCAGTTATGTTGCAATAGCTGACAGCTCCTGATGGACAGGCCATAAAGCAGAGTGGGGGAGCGGAAACGTAGCAAGTGTTGTACCGCAAGGGGTCCAGGATCGCAATTACGACCATGGACCAAAACATTATCACTATTCATCACCAGGCTGTGGGTCAAAACCCCGTACCCCTGGTTCCCCTATCATTGGCCATTGTTTCCCTTATTATTGGTGGTCATTATCCCCCATTATTGGTTGGTTAATATTGGCCCATAGCCACCATGGTAACCTCAACTGCTTACTTGCGGAACCACTTTGCACCAGGTGCTGTCCTCCTCTTCTGAACAGTTGTACGAGGCGCGCCCGCGGATCACCAGAGGCAGTTGGCGGTCGAGCGGTTAACTAACCAACGTTCATGGGGGATAACCACCAACTACTGGGGGATACTATGCGTTAACCATGGTTAATAGTGGGTAATAGCCAACCATAGCGGATAGTAGTGGTTAGTACTGATTGGCTATGAGGGATAGCCACCAACAGCAATAGGGAAAACAATGGTTGAGGATACAGGAACTGACCCATATCCAGTTGATGGCTCATAAGGCCAAGCATCAACCAGCCTTTGGAAAATCAACTTGGCAAGCGATTTTTTAGTCCAAGCAGATCACCAACAGAAGAAGGCCGGGTTCCAGCCAGCAATTGCTGGAGAGCCATTTCTTCAATCAATGAGGTACCGAGGGGAGCGCGGAAGCCCTGGGCCGCTTGAAAACCGAAGTCCTCGGAACCCGCAATCTGATCCTTTCAATTTATGCATCTGAAAGAAGTGCAAAATGAAATCCACCAATTCTTAACTTTTACAAACCATCATTCAACATCATGTGGGTGTTTCTCAAAATAGGGGACCCCCCAAATCATCCAATATTAACAATTTGCAGTAATAAACCAGCCATTTTAGAGGGTTCCATATTTTGAGAAACCACCATGTCAATCCTTCAACATTGGATCCAAAACTCTAAGACCATGGACATTTGCTGGGTGAAGGGCCTGGATTTAAATCAACCACTGGCCTCTTTATTGGCCATTTCTGTGGAGGAAGTCCGTACTGAATTGGGTTTGCGTAACTACTTATGTAAATGCATAGCCTGGGGCATGTAACTACACACTTCTTCTTAGGTTTTTACATTTATTAGATAAACAATGTGGTGATGGTGTCAGTGGTGTCTCTCAAATCAACTCTAGTCTATACTAATCTATCTAACTATCTAACACTGATAATGAAAACATATACTGATTATTGCAGTTGATAATAATCATTCTTTCCTAATCATCGTACAATATGATTTATAATTATCATTATCACAATTTGATAGTTAGTAAATCACAGTCAGTTTTCAAATTATTATTCTGCTTGTTACGCATTCAGAGAGCATCTTACATTCAAAAGGGAATGACAATGAATTCACAGTACATATCCTGGGAGACCATGCAATTCATTCAAGAATGGCTTACAGTATGTCTATGTAGATGCAGTTTAGCACATATTCCCTCTTCCATTGTGTTTAGTAGATCATCTGTTTAGTAGATCCATCTGTGTTTTCTGCTAGGGCAGGGTTTCAAACAACCCAGCTGGTGGGATCTTGAACCTAGCCGCGCTTTGAGCCAACAACATTTGGCTCACCATGATGGGTCTTCGAAACGCAGATGCTCAGAGCTCCAGAGATTTCCATGCTGACACTTGCTAGCACATTTAAAAGTGGCCGGGTTGGGCGTGACTCAAGACTTCCAGAGATTGTCATTGCAATTCGTTGCCAGTTCTCAAATGTCATATGTCATATTGTGAAACAGAGTCAGCATATGCCAGCTATGATATGTTCTTACAATTTTCACATGCTGGCATCAGCCCTGCCGCCAAGAAAGACAACCGCAGTTTATCCATAGGAACATGTAACATGTCACATTTGCCACATGTCATGTAACACATGTCCCTTTATCTAGGCACGTGTCAATAATCTGTAATCTGTGTATGAATGCACCAAGTGAAGGTAACCTCCACTTAGTCCACTTATAAATCAAGATGGTCATAATCAGCGTAGTTTCATCCATACAGCCTAAGGGCCTTATTACCTACACATTGATAGACAATTGAGGCCTGGGCCTCTACAACCTTTCCATTGGCTGAAGTCAAACGCTGAACCAAGGATGGACCGACTGCGACTCCTGCGCTGACTGTCCTCCCTGACTACTGGGCTCCCAAGAGACTTGGTCCTCAAGCAGAACACGCTAGCCTTTTGAGAAAAATGACTCATGACTCATGACTTTTTTTTGCTGCGTGGCCACCAAAACAAAACGGACCAAACCAAACACTTTGGTCATTGGTCACCAAAATCAAAGCAGTGTAAGGTGAAAGGCCTGCAAGGCTCAAAAAATTGCCAATGTTAGCAAGAGTCAGAGTGGTCAAATGAGAACAACTTTTAAGTTGGATTTCTATAGAAAGCCTGCTTCGTCTCAGGTATCTTGAGCTTGCGAAGCTGGATGAGGCTGAGCTTTCAATGATCTCTGGAAAGAAGTAGCATGGATGCAAGCAAACTTGCCAATCCATCATACATGGAAGAGCAAGTCACATTGCACTGTGGCACGGCGCATGGTCATTTGTACATGCTCTGCGCTTAATCAAGAGTCAACACCATCATTGATCAAGGGCATTGGTTGCAATTGGATGCCCTTTTCAGGTTCGATCTAGTCTTCTGTCATCAAAAACAAGAAATCCTACAACATATGTTGTTACATACCAATACCACCTGTGCAGGTGGAAGTGATGTTGACATTGGAATTGGAATGAAGTTTTGATTTTTTTTCGTGAATCCCCCAACACCAGTGATTCCGAGTTTCTTGCACTGGCTAAGGTATCAGTGGTGGGGAGCATGTGAGGGTGCTGCTACAGCTGCCTATGCAGCGCAGCCTGGCAGCACCATCATTTGTGATGCCAGGAAGTCCAAAGGGGCCCCAGAAGTCTTTATTGAGATTTCAAGAAAGTAGCAACTGAGTAAACGAGTGAGAGCTGTGGATCACCCAACTTTCATCAGCGGCTCTGCTGAGACAAGCCGTTGGGAACCAACTCAACATGGAGTTCGAGCTGCTGTTCAGTTCTGAGAAGGACCGCGCGAGCAGAAACTGGTGCAGAAAGCATTTTGAATGCAACTTGATGGCAATCAGTGTTGCAATGAATGCCTTGTCACGCGAACCAACCAACTGACCAAATAGAAAAGGAAAGGATATGCAGCAAAGTTTAATACATGATCAAAATTAATCAAGAGCATAGACAGAACAGTTGAGAGTTGGCACTTGCAGTTGCAGTACTAAGTAAAATGAATTACAGTATGGTATGGTCCGGTGGTAATGATCAATGATAATTGTGAAAGTACATTGAAGTCATATAAAATAGTCAGAGGTCGAGTCATAGTCCATGGTCCATAGTCCATAGTCCATGGTGTAGTATCAGCGAAGTACTGTATGCTGTATACTGTATACCGTAAAATATGAATGTCATTAGGGCTGAGAGGTAAACAATGAGAGTTGCAGCGTCAGCATATATTCAAAGCCCCCGCCTGCTGCCAGGGACTCATTTTTACAGCGACGTTTCTCACGACCAAGACGGTGGCTACTGTCATGAATGCGAAGGCGTACACCGTTGCTTGTACGTCCAGGAAACTTCGGCTAAATCCAAATGGTTCCGAGTTCCGAGTTCCGACTTTAGGTTGTGCATAATTCTGCATAATTGTCAAATTTCAATTGACTATTTACTAATTCTAAGTACTATCATATGATATATGAGATTCTTGGCCTACGATTAAATTAGATCATTTAATTCCGTTTGTGACATTGCACTTGAAAAGGAAAAGGCACTTGACTTGTACCCAGTGCAGTTCTGTAATGCCATTTCCAAACTTGATTCGTCGTCGACCTGATTTATTTGCAACTCCACGATATGAGTTGAGGGCCAAGGTAAAGACAGCTCAGCAATTGGTAAAAGGTGGGGTAATTTACTCGGAAATAGTCAACTCTGACTCTGACTCTGAACATATCATGCCAACCCTTATGCGCCAACGAACCAGTGAAGCAGCATTCTTTGCAATATTTTTTCGATGAAGTGTATGGCAGTTCGAGGTGGCCAGGTTCATGGATCGACGCAGTGACAATGCATCAGGTCATAGGGTCGCAGTCATAGGGTTGATAATGTTGATTTGAGTCATAGGTTGAAGGGGAGGGGCCGGGGTGCTCATTTGTCATGCCATTGGCGCAATCAAGGTAAGTGCGGTAAATGTGTAGATGTACATGGTCTGTGGTCACATGGTAGTGGAGTCCTCCATTCCCAGTGCGGTGTTCCCGAATCTGAGGAGGAAGACATGGCATGCATGGGCATCCCGTGCCCGCTATTCAGTGCCCTGAATGTGAAGAGCAAACTGCCCGGCTACAACCCGTTTCTGCAGAATCTTGGTTCCAAACAATCCTGTCTGGCTCATGACTCATGACTAATGGCTCGTTGAATCATGGTACATCATGATTTGGATTCAAGATTCAAGACCATTTGACCATTTGCATGACCCATGAATTGATTATAATTTACCAGTAATCGGTTACCTCATCTCACTGAGAATCTGATTATTTGGCTGGTCTATTTTCTCGATATTTGACTTCAGGTATGAGAAGCCAGGTAAGAACTCTGGATGAGACGTGACGTGAGAGCCTAAATGAATCCCGCAGTTGTTCAATATGAACATGGTCGAGTTCATGGTTTTAACATATGACAATTGATGATAATTGTATTGAACAATTGAACATTGTTTGACCATAGAATGTGATTGTGCGGCTATGCCTATGCTCCAAATGAGTAGTGAGTAATCAGTCATGAATCATGAGTCATGAGGCTATGTGACGCTTATGTGGCTAGCTAGGCTATGCGGTTGTTCATTTCTTTATTCACTGGCCACTGATCGTCGTCACTGCTGGTTCATCATCCAGCACTGCAGCTGCATGTATTTCAAAATTTCTCCCAGCGATATCATATTCGTGTTCTACTTGCATTATGAATTATGATTCATGATTTCTTTGATCATAATCAGAATCATAATTATGATTCATGATTCATGATTTCAAAAACGATGAAAGTGGACGGTTGAGATATGATATTATTGGTGCGGCCCGATGCTCATTGTCATTATCATTCATGTCCTGTAAATTTTGTATGCGCTTTAAGTGGTTCAGCTTCAATACATTGAGGCTCCTTCACATGGGCTTAATGATTCATGGTTCATGCACCTGTGCACTGAACTCCTCACTTGAGGCCGGAAGCCCGGGTGGTCAAGGAGTGCCTCCGCAAGCTACGTGTTCGCAACCCTCGCACATTTGTGATAGAAGAGGCTGGTCAACTCAGGGCCGGGTTCAAAACCGTTCAGATTTCAGATTCCGATTCTGAACTGACCTTTCTTTTATTGCTTAGGCAACTTTTATTTTTGTCATTTCGTAAACACATTATTGAATCGTGCCCGCAGCATGCTAACAAAACATGGGGAAACAATTCAAGTGAATCAGACAGCCAAGCAGGTATTTTCAATGTGTGTTGTTGATAACACCTCTGTTTTGACGACGCAATGCCATGAGGTACTGAGGTACTACCAGGACCAATTCCACCAGTGATCCCTGTGCTAGGCCAACCTCACCCCTCACTTCCAACATTCATTCGATTCATACGGCTAATTTAGGCTAAATTACATCTAAATTAAATTGATTTAAGCTTTTACCTATACAGATATGATACACATTAAATTAACAAGTCATAGTCATAGTCTATAGTTATAAACTATCACTCATCGCCCATCGCTATGACTATCACAATGCATTTTGAGTTAATATATGATTTATGATTCTGATTCTGATTATGATATTTACATTTTTCATTCTATGTCTCTGAGTATGAATTCCTATTTTGACGTTGGCTTCTTCAAATGAATATGAAATATGATATATGATACCAGGAAACCTGCACTGGTGCCACTTGGCAGGTTTGGAGCCTGGTGTACGAATTTCCGAACCCATTGCAAGGAAGCTGGAGCCAATACAAGGCCCGTGGTGGGGCTGATTGGTTTCCAACCTAACTTTGGCAGACGCATGCGCTTTTAAAATCGTGACTGTGACCCCTGTTTTTGAACCATGGACGCTGTGGAGTTTGGATAAGTCTCCAAATTCAGGGTTTGGGTGTTCTCAAAACAATGTGAGCAGAAACATGCATCACATCAGCAGAACAGTCAGTGAGCCATAAAAAAAATCATAGTTTCAGAGTCTCAAGAACTCAGGGTCGCATTCTTTGTTGTTTCATTGTTTGCCAAAAACATCATGTCATTCCCGTTCCTTTGTTGGGATCGCTGGATTTTTTTGGACTTGACAGCTTGGCCTCTACTCTCTATGTTTTACTCTTCTGGCTTCAGCCTTCTGGGCTCCGTTCAACAATATAAACTCTAAGATCAGATGTCAAATGCTGTCAACTAGAATCATCATTGTATCCTTGCTGTTACTTTTAGCTTAAAACAATATGATATGCTACCATGGTCTTTGCAACGAGTTCTTCCCTGGTGAACATGTTCTCTTCCCAGTGCGAGATTGGAGGCAATTGTGCATTTATTTTGTGATTCTGAAAGCTAGTTTGGCATTTCAAGTTTTGATTTGAATTGATGTGATATGATGATATGACCGTGGCTAGCATTCCCTGAGTCCCAATGCTATTGTAGCAGTAGTTGTAGTTGTATTGTAGTGTGCAACCTGGGAACCTACAAAAGCAGTATTACAAAATTGCAGGTATTACAAAAGGATGCCACTGCGTGACCTGTTCCGCCGCAATGCTGCAGCTGAAGATGCCTCTTGTGAGTCTGACAGCGGGTCAGTGGCAGAGTCGGCAGATTCCAAACCACTAGATCTTCCAGAACAGCTGAGCAAGGCAGCGCGCCGACTTCGGACAGAGAAAGCTCGTGCTTCTGCCCTGCTTAGCAAGCAACGGAGCAGACTTGAAGAACAGAGAAACCAGAACCCACTGGAGAATCATCCTGCAGCACATTTCAGGCCAGATTTGCAACCAAGTCCCGAAACCAATAGATTTGCTGGTGGTGCTTGCAGTGCCCCCTCAACTCACCGCAGACGGGTGAGGGTGCTATATTCTTGGTTCAAATCATGGTGTGCCAGCCTGCTCAACTATCTACAAGCTTCAACTGTGAACCATTGTTTTACAGTCAACATTGTTGATGATACCAGCATGCGATTGGCAGAGACAATGCCAGGCGCACCGAGGTCGCACAAATCCCGAATGGTGTCAGTCCTCAACAATGTTCAATCGCTGGTTATCAACTGTGCTGTTGACTGTATCAATGAGCCTGATGAGGATGTATCAAGAACAGGCCAGCCGACCGACATTTGCAGAACTTTCATGGTACACACACCTTTGGTTTGCCTACCAAAAACCAACATGCAAAGCATCGTGGATGAGCTCATTAGCTGGTTTGTGTTCTTTCTAGGGGTGGCTTCAGAGCGTTTCGAACCTTTTGGTCTCCACGCATCTTCCTTTGCAGGGAGCCCAATCTTGGGGACAGTCATGTGCTGGGATTCACTTGCGACAAACGCAGCGATATTGAAGCAGATGAGGCTTAGGACCCACATGAAGCACCAAGCAGATGGGTACAGTGTTTTATACCCTGTTTATTCCAACATGTGTTTGCTACACCAAGTAGCGCTTGTCCGGAAGCCGGCCGTGTACAAATTCCCGGCATTCTGGTCTGCCATCACTCGTTTGGCACATCTCTTCGAAGTGCATAGTTTTCGGCAAGCCTTCAGATCAGCCCTCATTCGCCTGATTTGCGAAAATTACCAGCACATGGAAACGGCTTTTCAACCTGGTGAGATGAAAGCCTGGCGAACCAAACGTAACTACATGATGAACATGTTTTCCAATGACAGGTCCTACTCCCGAAAACGCAGACACCTTCATTTGCAACTTGCAAGGCATGACAATGGTGACCCTCAAGGGCTCAATTTCACACACTGGTGTTCAGGCCCTTCTTGCTGCAAAGGTGAAAGCCGTGAATCTCGTGCCAACTATGGGTTGTTGCAAATTTGCAAAGGGTACGTTCTACTCTTCACAGGAGGTTTCCCGGTGCCATTGGTATATCGTTGGGTGCACTGCCACAAAGCTTTGCAATTCTGCAAAGAGCCTTGGGCCTTGCATGCAACCTACATTGCATTGAATCATTGTCAAACTCAAACCGGCTGTTGGTGTTTTTTGAATTGAATCATTGGGAATCATTGGTTGCATGTTTTACCTTGGTTACCAATCAATTTCAAAGTCCGGAGTCCGGTGTTCTTGCTATCATTGTTTCAGATGGATAATATTACCAACAACAGAAGGTGCAACATGTTTTGCATTGTTCGAAGCCCTGTCTTGCCGCGCGCAGCAGTGTGCCAAGGAAGCATCAACACTTCACTCGATGCTTGCGCGTGTTTTGGAACTTCTGTCCCAGAAGCAAGATGATTCCGGAAACCATGTAGCCCAGGCAATCGAGATTCTTATTGATTCAGTTGGCTTGCAGGAGACTCATGATCATGATCAGGATGAAACAGGAAACTCAGGAAACCCTTTAGGCGATGTCGGCTCTAGTGTTTTCGATTGGCAGTCCATTCTTCAAGAGGTCCAGGATTCAAAGGAAATGAGCCATGCAGAGATAAATGCCAAACGGAAACAATTGACTTTCAAAGCTTTTGCTGACAAATCAATGGTGGGGAAAACAGCAATCTTGGAGACCGTGATTGAGCCGGGAGTTGTTCAAATGGACATTCTTTTCAACCGCACCGGGCACATCTCTCAGCTTTATCACTTACCCGTACATGCTGAAGCAGAACGAAGCCAATTGATGCAAAGGCAGTTGAGTTTGTCCAAAAGCAAATGATGGATACAGCAAATAGTGTTGAACGCCCTTTGTGATTGATACAGCAAATAACATTATTAAATTGACAATGTACGCTCCAGTAATTTGTTTTGCAAAACTATTCAGAACCCAAAACTGTACAACAGGTGTTGCCAAGTTTTCAACGGCTGTTGCTATGATTATAATTGCAGCGGCAATAAGTGCAATATGGTTCTTATGAATTAATTAACATGATGTTCATGCCCTAAGCACAGTAAACAAAGAATGGGACCATACTCAAAGGTCATAGGCAGTCTAAATGCTGAGGATTCAGGATTATATTATTGCCAATTATTGCATTTAAGAATTTAAAATTTAAGTCATTTGGAAACATTTGCCAGTTCAAAACATTTCAGTGGCATTTGAACATGTTCACGAGCGCTATTTCCAAGCGACCTTTGCAAGGTCTTCTGAAGTCTTCCTATCCTATGTGTCTGGGACCATGGGCTGTGAGCTTGTTGCGACCCACATCAATCTGTTGGTGGAGTTCTCATGCCTCGGCTTACCGGAGTTTGTTGAGTCTTTCTTTGAGATGGTTCTTCAGCAGATGGGTGAGTTCTGGAGACGGTTCCACCATGAGCAAATGAAGTTTCCAAATCGCATGTTTGAGTTGACCAATTTGGACCACACCAACTTCCTGACGAAGTACCGGCAGTTTCAAGGTTTGGAAAGAATTTGTCCTGAATGCATTGATCTGGAATTCTCATCAGTTTTATTGGCCTACATTCCTGAAGATTCCAGCCCTGAAGCCCATTCCACACTTGAAAAGGTCAAGCAAATCCAGCGGTTTTTGAAAGATCTCACCGTGTTCGCGCCACTATCTGCTGATCTGGTTGAATGCTTGCATGGAACATGCCAATCCAAACATGTAAGATTTCGCGGGTGTCGGCCGTCTGATCCGATAGCCAGAGAGATCACAATCCATGAGAAGATTTGCGGTGCCTATTCCAAATTCAAGGATTGGATGTGGAAACATCATGGTGACCACTGGGCCCGGAAGCGAATGTGTGCTTATGGGACTTGTAAAGGCAACCAATACACCGAGGGTGAGGGCAGGAAGAGGTTGCTCACCAAGAAGCGCCCTTTGACTTTTGATGATTTGGATGGCATGCTGGCATCCTCGAAATTGCCTCGGACACCTCGGAAAATTTGTGGTGGCTTGGTTGAGCAAGCCATGATTGAAAACTGTGTGAAAATGTGATTCATCCTGTGACCCCACAGACTCTGACCATGAACTTGAATGTAAAGGGATTATGGCCGCAAATTGTGGGTTATGATAATTCTGTGTGACGATGTCTATTACCATTTGGGCGTGATGCTACGAGGTTGGAAAGTTGGAAATCACAACTCTGCATTGAGCATGGTTTATGACCATGGGACCATGATTTGATGATGGAAAAGTTTGGTCAACATTTCATGACCAATGTCAATGTACTTAATGCAATGCAGTGTATTCCAATTTTTTATTCTTTGATTTTATTTGATTGCCGAGGCCCTAGGCACTGCAGCCTATTTGATGATGTCTACATGTGTATCTGGGAATTTCGAATGTAAAAATCAGAGCAAGGATAAAGAGTCAGTCAAAATTTTTCAAAACACATTTGAGTCAAACAATGTCATGAAGTCTTAAATTCAAATGGATTGAGCGTGCACACACACAAACAACACAACAGTCAAACATTAAAAGTCAAATGCGCAGCTGCAGTGTGATTATCCACTTGTTCATGCGCATGTTGCCACATGTCTTTTGTTCCAACGCACCTTTGGCCCTTGAATGCATACGCCATACCAATCATACATTTGCCTGCTCACCCTTCCCACTCAGGTTGGAATGCATTTCAGCGGGCAGAGTTGGCAAAATCTCAGCTCAAACCTGAAGATTGGAAGGCCGCTGTCAGGAAGTGCAGCCGCAAGTGGCAGCGCATGCCAGAATCTGACAAAGAGGCATACCGAGCAATAGCAGCAGAGGAGCAAGGCATGAGGGAGGAGGCCATGTTGCAACCGCTGAAGCCCAAATCTGCTGAA
>VSDK01018075.1:266252-303783 GCA_009767595.1 Symbiodinium kawagutii
TTGTTGCAACCGCTGAAGCCCAAACCTGCGGAACCGTCTCTTGGGAAGGCAGCTTTTGATGCTGCAGCCTCTCTTCCTAGGAATGCATTGAAAAAGATATCATTGCACAGGTTGCTTTGCACTTATGAGGGCTACAAGGCCAACAACGGTTGGGACCATTTCGATGCTGGTTTGGCCACGCCAGAGGGGGCCATGGGGCTGGACAAGATCGATTTAGAAGCCACCCATGCGGATGTAGAATCCACTTGCCAACAGTTCATGGGTCCTGCAGATCCAAACACTCAGTGGGATGCTGACCTCCATGGGGTGCATCACAAAGTTTGTGGTAGCGGGCCTGGCCTTTGCAAGCAGTCACCTTTCCTTTCCCATGCGCAAAAGTTTGCCCGGAGTATGAACCACTTTGTCAGCAATGGTTTCTTGTCTTTTCTTTTGTGCCAATTTGTCAGGGGTTGAAAAGACATTTCAAATCAAATGTTTCTTGTCTATCCTTGTGGTGTGCAGCATGCTGACCGTTTCCTCAAACCAGAAAGAACAATTCAATTCAGATTAGTCTTTGAATGTCATTAGATTGATGAAACTGAATATTTCTTGATCACATACCAGGGACCAGGTTACCTTAACCCACCAGGGATGCCGGCCAAATCATAGGATCTCGGAAAGTTACCTGTTGTGCCTGAAATTATGGCTTGTGATTGCGCCAAGGTACTTTGTCAGCGGGCTCACTGATTGAGATTTGCCACACTGATAGCCAGAGTGCTTCTTCATCCACCTTCCCTACATCATCCTTCTACTTCTTGGCATCCGTCATCAAGCGACCCTTTTTGCAAGTATTGCTTCAGGGCTTCAAAGTTTGCTCTGAGAATGGGCAGGATGAGGTTCTTTTGATGAAGCCTGGACAGCTGGACCCAACGCCAATCATATCTACTGGCCACCAAGTGTTTCACAATTTGTGCTCTGAGAGTGATACCATTCCCAGCAAATTCCATTTTCGAGTCCATGAGTACCGACTCAATCCATTTGGTCCATTGCTGGGCGTGAAGCTGCTTCACGTCAAAACCAATTTGGAATTTTCACTCAAAATTTCACGGGCACCTACCGCGCGTACAAGGTTGCCTTTTGGTTTGCAGCCCAGCAAGCGCAAGAAACAGACAACCAAGAAAACAGGCCAGTCAAAAGGAGTTGTTGGTCAGGGAACATCCGGTTCAGTGCAAGCATTGACCCGGGCTGATGTGGAATTAAAGCTGACTAGTACTGTTGGGGGTTCCACTCCCGATGAAAAAAGCGAAGTGGGGATTGATACGAGTTCCAGTTCAACTTCAGATTCAACCGACTCCGATTCCACCAGTGAAAGTCAGAGCCAGAGCCCAAAAAACATCGGAACTGAAACAGCCAACAAACCAGCAGAAGAAATCTACCAACCACCTGAAGCGCAGCAGGAAGAGGAAACAACAAATCAGATTTTGGAAAAACGAGAGGAGCTCATAGCAGATATGACGAACACGGCCAGTGCAGCCGGTGCTACTCGCGGCCCCACTTACTGCAACAGTCATTTGGGGCTAGTTGACGTTTCTCTCCAACTAGCCAGTCGGCTAGCCAAGTGCCGGCATTGCCTCACCTCGATCCAGAGGTACCAAGCGAGGTTTGGATTTGCATTTCACCGCAGCAAATTTCATTGCTACTTGCATCCGAAGTGTGTTTTGTTGCACTTGATCCAGGAAGGGTCTGATCTTGAGCAAGCTCTGAGATTTGTGGAAGCAAAGCTTGGTGAAGAGCTTGCGCAGCCGGAAGTTCATTCCAGCTGCCAGCATTTGCACAGAGAACTTTTAAGCCATTTGGGGAGGTCTTCGGGGTCAGGATCAGCTCAAAGTTGATCAGCGGGGCATTTGTACGAACACTCTTGTTCAGGTGAAGTCAAGTGACCTTGGGTGGCTCCACATTAAGTTTTTAGGTTTAAATAAAGTGCATTAATCAAAGCTAACCCGCAAAAAATTAGACACTAAACGGAACGCCTCAAACGCAGTCATTACTAGTCATTACATCACATGTTGGGTTGGGTCGCTTTTAAGGTCAGCCACCAATCATAGAATCATAGCATCATAGCTGTGGACTATGAATTAGCAGTGACTGCCCAGCCGTGTTCATCATCATGTGGAATCATATCAATGTCAATGTCCAATAAATTTGATCCAGTTTATCTAGTCATATGAACCGACAGCATACATAATTTAATATGAATCATATGATGATATAATGATATATGATATATGTGATATATGATTTATATATGCTTTGTGCTGATCAAGATATCATAAGATAAGACAACTTAACTGAGCGCAACGGAATCTTTTGTTATGTTCCTTTTGTTCTATTTTGAAATATTTTTCATACGGTTCGTTAGATCATGCTCCATGAGTCCTGGGCACCCAACTTCACCTGTTTGAGTGCCTGACAAGCTATGGGCAAGGTCATGCGCTGGACTAGCCCTTGAAGCACATGAATCAGTCATGTGATGGATGTCTGTAGCGACTGGTGTGAAAAATGGTGGATGAAGCCTTGGCTCCTGGGGTCCCCATGCTTTTCCCCACTCATTGAAGGCTGAGCTCAGAATCTGGAACGATTAGTATCCGTATCAGTATTAATTAGTTGGTAGTTAGTAGTTAGTATTATGAGTACAGTACTAGTACAATATGACAATATGTATTTGTATGAGAGTAGTAGCAAAGACTAGTACTGTACTGTACTAGACTAGAGACTCTAGAGTAGAGTATTCAAGATTATTGCCATTGCAGATTCTCCAAGACCAGGCGCTCAAGACTGTTGAGACCCGAGACTCAAGACTCTCAAGACTGCGCTTATGTAAATTCTCTGCCCCTGCCAGGCGCCTATTGACTTCTTCTTGTACGGTGAAGATGATGGAACCAAATATGGAATTTTGCAACCAAGCTGCAAATGCAAAGTTGCCATACTTGACCAAATCAGTCAGTCTTTGCTTTGATAAGTTGAGAAGTCATTGGTTTCAGTCCACCCCCTCTACAAACCAAAAGATTGCCAGTGATGAGCAGTGCCAGTACAAGAAATGTTTGGCTGATTGCTGCATGTTTTGCTTTCTTCTATTGTTTGTCATTGTTTCTAGTTTCTATTTTTGTCAACCAACGCATATCTACTCTGCATATCTGCATATTTCAATTATCGAGCATGGGAAACATCATTCGACCGTAGAGCACATCTCAGGGTGCTCGTTGCCGGATTCAAGATGTTACATTCCAGAGATCACAAATGGCCTGATCATTGCTAGCTATTGATAGTGATAGGCAGTGATAGGCCTAGATAAATTTAAATGGATGTGAATTTTGCTGACTCCAGCTTCTACTCTCTGCTTTTTCCTTTCATTGTGAGGTTGGAAGGTGAGAACTACAATCCGTATCATGTGAATGTCTTGTGTTTGCGGTGGCTTGCCTGCAAGTTCAAATTTCAGCAAGGGTCAGGAGAAAGACTTGGCCTTCGTGGCATCCATTAGCATTTGTGCCAATTTGTGCCCATGATGAGATGATTAGATGATATTGTTTTTGTGGGCTGGGGGTGGAAGATCTCAAATCATCCAACGCCCCACGAATCATGAACAGAAATCTAATAATGCAATATGCCAAATGCCACATGCCTGCATGAATATTAATATGCGCATATTGTGAGAATTTGATTCTCATTACTTTTGTGACCCCATTTGATTTTCGCAAAGATTATTGCATCATCTATCATCTCTTTCTATTTGTTATATGCGGCTATCCGGTATGATTTGATGGATGAGGATGATGATGATGATGATGATGATGAATGATGATGATGATGATGATGATGATGATGATGATGACGATGATGATGATGATGATGATGATGATGAATGATGAATGATGAATGATGAATGATGATGATGATGATGATGATGATGATGATGATGTTGTTGTTGTGAAATGTGGGTTGTAAACAATACTGCCACTCCTTACTTACAATTCATTTAATTCATCATCTACATGTACATGTTGAATGAGACATAAGCAATATGTTAATGTGAATATGTACGATATCTATTGTACTGCGCATAAGTAATAACAAAATGACGTGGCTTAGCTGAGAAAAAAACACAGCCAACAAACAAACTGTGATAGTAACATGAAACATATTATATATATATATATATTGTTTGACTCTTCTTTCAATGCTACGCCAGTATGAGTAAGATCCATTCGCCTAGGTCCGATGAGTATGGCTCGCCCAATGTGCGCAAACGCTGCTATTTGGTCGGTGTTCACCAGAGCTACATCTCGAAGAAGGACTTCGACACCATGTGCGCCTTTATCCAGCACTGCGCCTCTGTTCATCATCAGGGCTCCCTCATGGATTGCTCCATGACTGCATTGACATGTTCACTTTGGAAGAGCTGGGTGTCACAGGGAGTATGTAACACAACATGTAGTAGTAAGTAGTAAGTGGTAAGTATATAGGGCTAGGGGGTAAGTATAGAGTATTCTAAATAATGCTTAATGATCTGATGTGCCATGTAGTGAATGTATGCTGCAATTGATGTGCAACAGTTTCAGCTGTCAGTGCATAATAAATGGATGGTTTAAGGTTCTGGGTTCTGAGTTTTGAGCCTTGAGTCTGAACCAAGTCTGTGCATAGTACAGAAACAGCATCATGTGAATGTAACTTGACTTATGTCTAGGCCCACGCATCCAAACTCAAACAAGGGAGGCCTAGCCTGATCTCCACCTATGATTTGTAGACTTTGTTTCAAGCCTTTGGAACCCTCGATACGTTGAAGCGTCTTTAGCATCACATCTCAGAATCTCAGACTCGACTCATACTGCATACTGCATAATGCATACTCGTATCATGATCTATGTATCACTATGACTCTGACTATGACTCTTTGACTCTTTGCCCTTCAGCTTGCAAGCTGAAGGTTGGAAGTTTCTAGAGGAAAAGGGCATATCGACGACAACACCTTTGACTGCGCAGGATTCTAAGGACAGGTTTGACTGGGTGTGACTTCAGAATCGGGGTGCAAGGTCTTTCCTTTCACTTTTCCATTGCCATTTTTAGCTGATTGTTCCTCATCTCATTTGTTTGAGAGAAAGTTTGACAGTTAGTTAGTCAGTTAAGTTCAGTTAGGTTACGTGTTATGTCATGTTTTGTTTTATTATGTTATATGATGATTGATAGGTCAATGTTGTGTTTGGAAGTGTTGCCTACAATCTTTTGCAATTGCAGGGTCAGTTGCATGATGAGTTACATGTTCAAAAAAAATGATTTACATGCTCAAAAAAGTTAGTTACATGACACCTGAACGGTTCAGAACGGTTCAGAACAGTTCAGGGGGTGTCTTGGTGCATGTAAATGTTCACATGTTCATGAGAATGGTTTTCCTGGGCTTTTGGCAGCGCTCTGCCAGCCACCCTTACGGAGGCTCGAAAAAAGAAAAGGAAGAAGCTGGACCTGGGTGTAGAGCGGTATTCTGAAAGCTTGGGCCCTGAAAGCAAGTCCATGCTCAACACCCGTGAGCTGCGCAAGCTGGATGTTGAGTATGCAAATCTCGTGGAAACCCAGCTGCAGTTTTGGGGCGGGGAATGGGACTGCTTTTTTCCACTGAGTCCCACTGTTGCCTCGAGGCTTTGGCCACTTAGACTTGACTAACTGAACTTCTCAGTTGCCTTAGTTATAGTTTGGTTCATTGTTTGCCAGTAAACCTGATGAATACAATCTCTTTTAAATTTGAGCCTGAGGAAGCCTTCCAACTAAGTCAACCTCATCCAATGGATATGACTTGTGCCATTTTTTATATACCTAATTACCTAATAATTAGCCTAATGTTACTTTGATTTTATGATATCATCATTACATATGATTCCCTCATATCATAGCATTTTATTATTTGTCTTTGACAGCCAATGATTCATATGATTACTTTATCATAATCTTACTTAGTTGAACAAGTGGGTAATGTTAGTTAACTTATGATAACTTATGATAACTTATGTTCTATTATGTTATTTGTATCATCTTAATAACATAGGCTTTCCCTGGGCCAGCCTGAACCGTTATTAACCGTTCAGGCTGTGTGGCAGCTTGAGGCCCTGAACCGTTATTAACCGTTCAGCTTGATTTTTGGGCAAAAACCCTAATAGTTCAGAACCGTTCTGAACCGTTCTGAACCGTTCGGGCCAACCAAGGCTATTTACGAGCCCCCTGAACCGTTAATAACCGTTCCACAGGTGGTTGTAACTGATTAGCAACCATGCACCTGAACCGTTAATAACCGTTCAGGGACAACAGTATGTATATCCATATATATATACATTTATATATATAACATATATATATATATTTTATATTATATATATTAAATTATATTATATATATATTTTTTTTCAAATATATATTATATGTTTTTAACATTGATATTGATATGATATGATATGATATGATATGATATGATATGATATGATATGATATGAGATGATATGAGATGATATGTCATGTTATGATATGTTATGATTCTATGATCGTATGATATGATATGATATGATCGTATGATATTGACATTGAAAAAAGCTGACTTAAGTGAAGCAACCTACCCAACTATAATAAGGTAATTTAAGTAAGGGCAGTAAGGGACTATGACTATAATTGGTTAAATTCAGTAACTATGCTAAGTAATGATAAGTATCAGTATCAGTATAATAATAAGTGACAGTGACTTAACTTAACTTGATAAATTCAGTAATGTTACTTCATTTGCATTGAGACATGGTAGATTAAGTACATCTAAGTAATCCAATTAACTTAATCCAGTGCTTAAGTGGTGGAATGTCAGTCCCGGAAGTAGTTTAACTCAACTTATATAAGATTAAGATGAGTAATCTTAAGTAGCTGGTTTAATCTTAAAATGTCACTTCCTCAGGAAATGCATTTGGTGCATTTGGTGCTTGGTGTGTGAGCAGATGTGCCAGTGTTGAAGGCTTGCAAACATTGGCGAATTCTTTACGATTTTGATATCAGTGAATCAGGGATTACCAAATGAATGAACACTAACACTACTACTGCTACTACTGCTACTACTCCTGCTTCTACTACTACTGTTTAACCAAAAACAATGTAGTCCAGTTACAGGTACAAGTGGTTCTAGTTAAAGTCAAAGTAGTAGTAGTTATTATCTATCACTAGTTACAGTCTAAAGTTACTAGTTACCATATTGTTATAGTTTATAGTCACTACTATAGTCTAGAGTTGCAAATACTCATGTCACATGTCACTGTTTGTTTTGGGTTGCCCACATCATATTCCCTCCACGTTCTCTCAAGCTATCATTCATGCACCGCCCCGCAGCTCAGAACATGGGGAAGAATCCGTTCACCTCCTTCGTTGACGTGGCTCGTACGAGCCTTGGGTCCTTGGGTCGTTTCTTGAGGTTTGATTTATCTTCGGAAGACCCATTTGACTCAGTCGACAGAGTCACAGAACATGAATGCTGCAGATGGTCGGTGTTTTGGTAGTGTTGCGTTTGGTGACAATGACATATGACATGTGACAATTGGCTCGTGTCATTTGAGTCATATGGCATCCTATGGCCACATGACATGCCTTTGAATAGCAACATGTAACATGTGTAGTCTGTGTAGTATTTCCAACAAATATTATGATATGGGACCAAATCTTAATGTGACAGTGGCAGTGGCAGTTGAAGTTGTGATTGATTAGATGTAATTTTCCAGGTTCAACCAGCTATCAGCCCCGGCGCCGGCATGTGCTCAGGCAGTGATTCCTCAAACATGGGTCGCTACTGTGACCATGGTCGTGGGGCTGCGTTCAGCACGATGATGAAACTGTGGCATTTGGACAAGAAGCAGTGGTGTCCTGCTGAGGTGAGGTTTCAGGAAGATTTCTTTAGCCAGATCTTGATGTTTTTCTTTCTGAACGCATTCTCAAATTCTCCAACAATAATAAGACTGAGGACTTCGTTGGATTAGAACCAGCTTGTTGATAAATGTCATGACCAAGACCAAGACCGAGTCACCTAGATTGAAGCCTTAAGACCGTACTTCTCAAGTCCTTGAGTTTTGAGTAATGTCATGGGAGCTCAGGGGTTAACCGGCGGTGAGATTGTCCCAGAAGCATTTGATGAATTCAGTATTTGAGGCATTCCATTCCCTGGCTGCGGTAGCTTCTATTACTCATCCTTCCTTGGCCCTGGTGCAGGCAATTCTGCTTGCTCAAGGCCTGAACGCACAAGACTTTTCTTTCAGGGATACCTCCTACACCTCCATTTGCAAGCTTGCAGGCTGGAGGAGAGTGGAATCATGTCATTTGCAAGTATAAATTATAAATGGGAAGCCGAAGCCTGGTAAGCCTGGTGAGCTGTTTACAGTCGCAAGTAGTCGCAAGTCACAATTCACAATGTTTGATATTTGCCAACTTGCAAAGGCTTGAAGGTCCAGAGTTCAGCGTATTTGGCCATGGGTCTGGGGTAGTCGCACTTCCCTTCCCTTGTTTCCACTAGAATTATCTTGGCAACAACACCATTTCCTATCCTTGCATTTAGCAGCCTTACAAGCTTTAAGCTAAAAACGGTAGAAAGTACAGAGTAGAGAGTAAACTAGTGGAGAGTCAGAAAACATATTCAAACAGGGCCGGAGAGAGCCGTTTCATTTCCAGCTCAGCAATGGCAGGCAACGCCATGACCTCCAGTGTTATTGGCAGCTGCATAACTGCCCTTGTGCTCTTCGCATTGCCTGTGACAGAAGGTGGTCGGCCACTGGGCTTGTATTCAGGCAGCAGCAGCAGCACATGCCATAGGTTTTGGGTCAACTTGGATCAACCTTTCCGCAGAGGGGCAAGATAACGCGGAACGCACTGACACTGACATTTAACATTTGATTTCGCCAAACCGATTTCCGGTCCAAACATATTCCAAGTCAGTTCTTTGGTTTTAATCGAGAAATTGAACATTCACCATTGGCTAAGCTTCTTAGAAACTTGATTCATTGTTGGTTTCACTTGGCCTGGCTTGGCAAATTGTTGGCCTTTGGTTTGATTCGCCATACTGAATCCTGAATTTCTGGATTGTAGGCCCAAACGAATTGATACTAGCCCCAAACGCTTCCCCCACCCTTCATTTCACATGGAAGCTGGACTGCAGTTCAGAGTAAGGCCACTTCGCAGTGCAAAGGATGCTGCTCGTTTGGGCTTGACGCGCTTCATCCCAGCTCAGATGGAGCCCCAAGCAGAGAGTGAGCCAGAAGCAGAGAGTGATGATGGCCATGTTTCAACAGACCTTTCCAACGCCCCGACACTTCGAAGTTGGGGTGAATGTGGGGAGGAATCTGAGTCTGAGTCTACCGGCTTCGAAATTTTGTCCCCTGATGAAAACGTTGCGTCTTCATCTTCTGCCCTGGAGGTGAACGACCTCTAACTTTTAGCTTAGATTGAGTTGAGAGTTGAGACAGACAGCCTCATATCAAAGCCATCGCCCACAAAAACAACATTACATCATTACAAATGTGATGTGACAAATTATTCACATCACATCGCTATACCAACAACAAGATGATCCCAATATATCATATATCAATCAATCCCATTTCCTGTAATAGCACTCGGCTATACCGCATTGAAGTGACTGACGTGACCAAACCATGATGATGACAATGATGATGATGATGATGATGATGATGATGATGATGATGATGATGATGACGACGTCAAAATTAACACACGCGCACACATACACACATGCACCGACGTTGTGAGGGGCTGGCTGATCAATCAAACCGGTCACAGTTTGGTCGGAGAATGGCAACTTCGAATGCCAGGCTCTGCATTTTGACTGCGTTCAAATCAGAAGACTAAGATCGAAAAACAGAACGATTTAGTGGTCCAAGTGGTGGGTGTGGCATGTGGGATAGCAGGAAGGTCATGCAAGTAGAAACATGAAACCTGCGACACGGCGCCGTATGTGGGCCAATGCGGATGCATATATGATGATACTCTACTTTACCGCATTTGATTCACTGATATACTGATACTGTAACTCTATACTGATATACTGTCAGAGTCAGAGTCAGAGTCATAGTTGGCCTGGTGTTGCGGGGTTGCGGTATCAGCGGCATCGGGGATGCGGGATACAGTATTAATTAGTATCGATGACCAATGCTAGATCCGCAGGTCATGGTTCTATGATTGATATGGTGATATATATGATTATCATATGATATATGATTTGATTATGAATTATTATGATTATATGATATTATGATTCAGATATTGTCAATGATTCATGATTCATTTTCATGGTGTCATACCTTCCACCCTCCAGAAATGAAAACCAAGTGGAATTCAAATCACAGAGTCACTGTTACCGCAAGAATTGGGACATGATTTTGGAATTGCCTGACAAATTGGCAAAGGCCTAGTGGACACCCAATCATTTTTTCCTTGCGCGTTGGCTCTCCAGAAGTGCATCATAGAAGTGTTGCTAATTGCTAATCGAGTTCACGTGGACCTGTGTCACTGCTCTTGCCAGTGCTCTTCCTTGGTCCTGATGGCAGAAGAGACAGTTGCAGCTGATGAAGTTGGCGCATGCTGCTTTTGCGATCAGAATTTTGGTGCGAAAGACAAGGATTCTCGGCAACAGGTAAGATAATTCAATTGGGCGTGATAGTGATAATTTTGTTTGAGCATGTCTGCTTCACTTTCGACATTTCGGGCATGAGTGTTGCTGCTATGAAACCTTGGTGTGATAGGCTTTATTTTGCGTGTCCCGTTTTCGTTGCGCATTTCTGCTGTTTAGATGGAACACATGATTCCATGATGGAAAAATTCTACACCTTAGACCTTAGATGAACTTAGATGATTCATGGTTCCTTAGCAAGGACTTTGATTCTGCAGGCTTTTGACTACCCCATTAACACATAGTCATAGTCATAGTCTAAGTCATAGTCACATAGTCACATTATCATTCTAGTGAGTCATGAGTTGTGAGGCAGTGGGCCAGTGTCATGAGTCGCGAGTTGCGAATATCACTTGCACCCAACTTGCAAATCATCATGTAGATGTACGGTGTGAAAGTACAACATGTAGAAAAAAGAACATGCTGACATGCAAAGGAGAATGAACATGGGTTGAGATATTGAGTTGGAAGCACTCATAATAAAATTATCGAATCATGTTTATCTCACCCCCATCGATCTGAACTACATTATACTATGCAGTCGTCTACCGTATACCGACTAACTCTTGGGTCACTGGGCCTTTGCGACTTTGCTTTCCTCATTGCCATGTTTCAAGGATTGTCCTGATGGCCATGAAGGAGTTATCGTCACTAAAATCAAGAACCATGCTAGCTCTTGCGCATTCTGCTTCTACGTCCAGCGCGGCTCCTTCAACAACTTGAAGCAGCTTGAGCTTGTGAAGGGCATGAAAGAACACTCCAAAGTAAAGGAAAAGTGGCTTGCTTGGCACTTGGACCTACTTGTTTGCTTATTGCCTATCTTTTCAACGCATTTTTCATTAGCAATTATACCAACTGCCAATTCTGCACAAAAATGAAAAGAAATTGCATTATATAGGGCATACGGCATACATACTATGAACTATGAACTGTCGCCTGGGCATGTCCTGTACTAAAGGGTATTGAGGGGTGTCTTTTCTGGATGGCCTTCTGTTCCATGAGCTTCGCTCGGCCACAAGTTTGATTTAGCGTCAGTGGATTGCTATCAGTCAACAGCAGCAAACAGTAGACTGTAGACTAGCCACCTGATGAGTAAGAAACAATACAAGTTGAAGTCTTGCCACATATCATGCAGCTGCACACGTATTCAGCATTCACATCTCATCTTACCATTAGAATGCTAGCGCCTAGCGCCTAGCGCCTAGCGCTTTAGATTCCAGATTGTTGGCTTAGGTTTGATGCTTTGAGAAAGGAACAAGTGGAACTCAAGTGTTTCTTCCCTGGGAAGAAAACGCGGCACCAGAAAGTCGATTACAAAGACTTAGTAAAGCGGAGCGAGGAGGACTACGTCGACTTCCAGGAGGCAAGGCTCTGTTGACACTAAGGGCCAGGGACCAGGGATTAGAGATTTATTGATTCACCTGAAAGCCCCAAACTACCCTAGGCCCTAGGCCCCAAACCTCAAAATTCTCAGTCTCAGACCTTTAGTGAAGAAAGGCTGTAGAGAAACTTGGTGACCAGAAACAATGTCAGGGTCCGAGATCAAGTTTGGCGTGCAATCATTCAATGTGTACGGTACAGTATGTATGCATATCGTCACGTAGCTAATTAATCCTCAACCGTTATCAGTTATCAAAGGTATCAATCATAGTATGGCCGGCCCGTGGAACCTTCTTGCCACCGGATTTTCCCTCGCCCAAGCTTTGGCAGGTTGCAGACCTGGTTACCATGGCGAACTACATCGAGAAGAACTTGAAGTGTTCCAAAACCTTTAAGAACAATTCCGAGCGCAAGAAGTTCTTGAAAGAACGTGGTGTCAAGTTGGTCCAGGATCCCAACTCCAAGGAGTACATGGTTCCGATCGCAGCTGGGCTCAGGATGCTATCAGGAAAGAGGTTGGCCGCGTCGCGGGTCAAGGAGGAAGACCACTCTGGGGAGAAGGATTCCGCAAAAGAGGCGTTTCAGAAAGCCAAGGCAGCTGTGGAAGTCCAGGACAAGATCAACAAGCAGGTGTGGTGTTTGCGCGCAAAGTAGGCCCTTCCAACTTCCAACACCAAACCCTGAACCACAAACCAATTTAACCAAGACTAGACTCAAATAGAGTTAGAGACTTAGAGACTTAGAGACAGAGACATGTTTTTGAGATCCTTCGATTGTCCAGCCACAACTCACCACTTAGTAACCAAAATCAAATTTAATCTTGCAGGTATTCTATGGGATCCTTGTTTGCAGAGTTTTTTCGAGATGTGAGATTATCTTCTTTGCCATTTCTCATTTATTTGTGGCAGTAGCCTAGCCGTTGCTGAAACAGGTTCTTGAAACAGGCAAGCCCAGCTTCAGCATGACCAGACATTCCTGCCCTCAATCTGTTTTAGTCGTTGAACTGTTGATCTTGTAAACCACAGCCTTCAGCCTCACATAATTAAAATGAGATTAACATTGTATCTGGAATTTGGTGTATATTGTTGTCGCTGCGCCAAAGATCTTCTACACAATTACACAATCCTCTTCTTGTTACTAGGCAGTCTCCAGTGACATGAATGCAGAATGCATTCTAATTCTAATTCAATAGGATTTTCAAGACATGATGTATGCTGTCTGTGGTATGTAATGCCAAGTAACGAATAATATTTGAGTCCCGGATGGCATGATGCCTTGAGGGCATGAACTTCAACATTGGCACTGACACTTTTTCCGTTTCACTGTCACATTATCACATTGCATTGCTAATTATTTCATAATTTCATATTTGTATTTGCGTATGTGCCTTCATCTTCTAACTTGAAGCTGCGATTGCTCATGCTCTGTTGGAAGGCTGACCTGGAGAAGATCCAAGAGGGCTCTGATGGTTCGTCATCTTCAGACAGTGATTCAAGTTCTTCTTCAAACAGCTCAAGCTTTGGCTGCCAGAGTGAGGAGGGTGGCAAAAACAGCAAGAGAAAGAAGGGAAAACAGCCGAAAGCTGCTGCCAAGAAAGCAAAGGCTGAGAAACCTGAGAAAGCTGAGAAAGCTGAGGCAGAGGAGAAGATTGAAAAGGCACCCAAGCCAGCTGAGAAAGACAAAGCAATTGACAAAGCAGGCAGCCAGCGCAGAAGCAAGAAGGATCAAGAGAAGTCCAAGGGCCTTGCCACGGAGGGCCAGGCCAAAGATGGGGCTGAAAGGCTGCTTGGCCTTCTTGGAGAGCTCGGAGCCCCCGCTGTTTGGCGTTCAGTTGTTCGAGCGACAGAAGTTGACAGGAGGGTGAGCCGGATTGGGGCAATTCAGTGCGAGCTTCAGGATGTTTGCTGTGCCATGGAGAATGAAGCAGGAGGACCCGAACAGCTTTCACATGAGGAGAACATTCGCAAGGACTACATGATCAAATTGCATCAGAAGCTTGAGTCAGAGTCCAAGCGGGTTGTTGCATTGAAAGACCTCTGCAAGTTCATCCGATCAGCGACTCCTGACGACATGGCCAATGACATTTCCACAACAGGTAGTGTGCTTGAGAACTACAGGAATTGCTACACGTCTTTGCAGGATGCAGATGGTACTCTGGTGGAGATGATCCAGACCATTGCCAAAAAGCTTTTGGATGTTCCCTGGCGATGAAGTCCTCATTAACAAGAGTTGTTGGTTGTTCGACCTTGTGGCCCCCCTCCAAAATCTTGATAACATGGTAGAAAAGATTTTACAGTAACTAAAACATTCCAATCCCACCGGACACCCACTAGCTTGAAATTATGGCGATTATGATTTTGATTTTTGGACTTGAAGGAAAATAGTGATTTTGATTCTGATTTTATAATCATTAATCATTGTCATGATTCATCATTATGAATTGTGAATTCGGATTTTGTGATTTTGATTTTTGACAAGTCTAGATTTGACTGCTTTGTTTTGGTCATTGTTTTTTTTGATTTGATTCCTTACATTTACAATTTCGATTTCATGATTCGAAATGTTCATTTGACATGTGTACTGTGTGTGTGTGGGGTATTAATGCGGTATTGGCATTTGCATTCGTCTCTCTTTCATATCCAGTCCGAGTTGCAGAATGTTTCGGTTTTGTGAATTTATGATTGACACACTTGGTCACTTGGTATTTACTTGGTCCTTGCCGAATCTCATTGCTTCACCCAATCTCTGCCTTCGCTACCTTCCATTGCTTGAGGCGCCAGACTACCTCTTCTTCAAGTTTTTGCAAATGCGCGATTCCATTGGCCAGAACACAGCTGCTGTCACATTGGCAGCGATGTGGCGAGTTCCTCCCCATGAGAATCGCGATGATTCTTACCATCTTGCTTTGACCAAGGCTCAGCACGGTTCTATGGAAGCCTTCTACGACAAACTCAAAGGGAACGACGCCGTGCAGTGGGCAGGAAAACAACTTTTTCCTGAACTCCGGAATGCTGACTTTGATGAGCCAACCCACTGGTGCCTTGATTCAAAGACAGTAAGTATCAAGTAAATTTAATATATTCATTATGAATTATGATTAAGAACTACAGAGAGGATGATCCATCAGTTTAGTGGTAAGTAGTATTTTAAGGTGTAAAGTAAGGTGTAAGTTATATCATATCATATCATGATTTCATATCATAGCCTAGCCTAGTCCATAGCTTATTGATGTCGGCTGTGCCACAGTCTGCACAGGACCCCTTAACCATTGTTGATCTGTATGGTTGCTGCTGATCCTGAAAAAGTTGGTAGACAGGTGGACGGTAGACTCATGGTTCCCCAGCTTGTAACTCATTGTGTTGGATGACTCATGATACATGGCTAACTGGCTAACATTTGATTCGCGGTGTTGGTTAATTACGTGGTGGTAAGAAAGGGTTCAAGGGGTGATCATTGGGAAATAGGACTGCTGATTTGCTAATTATTTCCCTTCAGTGCTTGGACCTTCGCAAGACGATTAGGCCATTGTCAATCATAAACAATTGAACTCGCTGGATTTGGATTTGCTCCTTTCTTTGTTTGCTCATCAATTTAAATTGATTTACTGATTGATTTACCAATTCCTTTTAAGAATCGTGTTGTTTGTATGGGGTCATTTCGGCACTCAATGATTGCATGATGGTCAACGCCAACAATGCTCATGTTACATGTTCCTTCCTAGTCTTATCAATGTCTATGCCTATGCACATGCAATATGAAAGCCCTGGTGCATCATGAATTTAGTGCTGCGTTGCCATGCGGTCGCTTCAGGCTGCCATCGCCCGGTGACCAGAATGCAAAGCCACTTATGGAGTATGCCAACTTGAGTGGTTTTACGCATACCATCATGACAGACCTGCAAAGAGTGTTTGCTTGCTTGATGATGCAGTCAGACAGCAGTGACCCTCACTATGATCAGACCTACCTGAGCAAAGTGGCAAACACCAAGTGTACCTACTCCAGCAAGTTGACTTTGGCAATGTCTTCCCAGTCGGCTTGGAGGACATTTGAAAGGGTTGCTCATTTTGACAAATATCAAGTATTGAGTCTGACTCAGTACAGAGCACTTAGACTACGACCCATGACCCATGACTGACACATTGACTGTGATTCTGACTCCTATTGACTATTGATGGTAGTTATAAGTTATCAGTTATCAGTTTTCAGTTTTAATTAGTTATATGTTATAAGTCATAAATTTGTTGATAGACATGGACATGGACCTTGTGTTGTACATCATGCATACCTTACATTACATACCTACATAATTAACATTACATAACTACATAATTGTGTGGTGTATTATGCTATGTACGATAGAATATTGACTATGGACACTACAGTGCTGAATATAATGGGAGGTGCAAAGAAATTAGAATCAGAAATCAGAACTTACAGCTTCGGACTCAACTTGGGAACCCCGTTCGCAGTTTTAGCTTTGCTATCTGATTCGATGCTTTACTTGGCCAGTTGTTCAGGAGTCTATGGCACAAGGTGCTGTCATCCCATCGGCAAATGGCTGTTTCCGCATTGACAGTGACAGCTGCCGCTACCGCAAGAGAAGTGATGGCCAAGCTCATGTGCATGGATGTTGAGAAGCTGTGCGCGGCAAGTTGGGATGACATGCAACAGCACAAGCAAGAAGCCAGCAAGCTGGTCACCGTGAGTACCCTCATCCAAACGCTCGAAAAAGCTACCTCTGCCAGTGGTGTGGATGGGGTGCAGGAGGCCCTTGATTCACTCAAGCAAGGCAAGGAGCAGTTGATGCAATGGTTGCAGTCAGAGGCAATGTGCCCTCATTGGACTGAGACTTTTGCATGCATGGAGTCTTGGGCTAATGGCAAGATCCCAATTGATGTGGATACTGCGGATGGCCAAATGTGCGCAACATGGTGCCCTGAAACTTTTCAAGAACTGCCAGACTATCTCGACAACAAGTTTGTGCTGTGCTGTTCCTCGGTCATTGTTCAGCTCTGGGATGGGAATATGGAGGATATTCTTACCCTACTAGTCACTGAGTCACTAGTCTTATCGCACCATCGCTGCATTTATCATGTGTCCAGGTGGCCCCACATGTTGTGAATCGTTCTGTCTATTGGGTTCTTAAAGTTCATGACTTTTTCGAAATTGTTTGTCTTTGTTTTGCGTCTATATAGTCCAGTCCAGTCCATGGTCTACAGAAAAGTCTGTAGTCTGTAGCCATGCTATTTAACATTGCTGTTACCTGTTGCTATTGTTATCATTAAATTGTTGTTGTTTTCTAAGTTCATTGCTTCTCAATTAATATGTACTATAACAAAAGCAATGCCAATGATAAATTCTAATTGACTAAGATTTGGTCATTTATGATGATAATGATTCATAATGATTTTGATCAATATCAATATTGATTGATTATCTTACTATTCTTAAAGCTATTTATTCCTCTATATATTAATCACATACTACTATACTGCGTCATACATACGTACTGTACTACATACTGTTTGGATTTGATTTTGTATGCTTTTGACTCTAGAATCTACATTGACTCCACCCTACACTACGCAATTTACATTTGCATTTCTAGGGATACAGTTGCGCGCAGTGATTTAATGTGTTCCACACAGTCATGAGTCATCAGTCATCAGTCTGGAGTCAGGACCAATTCGACTTTATTTCCAGATGAGTTTTGCTTGTATTATTTTTAATTGTTATTGTCTATTGTCATTGTTATTATGTCCATGTTTATCGATGGCTTTCCAGATCCCCAGATGAAAAGGTTGGATTATTGTCATTGGATTGGTCGTCAACATGATCTCAGCTTCTTTCCAGCTGAAACAAGTCAAGATTCAATCATGGCCCCATGGCTGGCTGTGCTGTGCTGTGCTTGATTGAATCTGGGTTGGGTTTGTGCCTGATTTTCATTCAAGTTTCCAGATCTCATGACCTGCTAAATTTCCTACTAGGGCATCAGACAATCAGATAGCAAACATGATAAACCATCCTAGAATCCTGGGACAGACGCTAGCAAAAAACATTACGCAGACTTCCACGGTCTCAACTTGCCACCTTTCACAGTGGAGCAGCCAAGGTTGGGTCCGCAGCTCACTTGATCCTGGGGTGAAGGGCGCCTCATGGATTACCAATGCGTTTGCTGAGTTTGTTACCTCCTTCAAATTTCCCGAGAAGAGCTTTGCTGACATCAAGGAAGTGAAGATTGGTTCCGCGACAGTGACCCCCGCTCTTCTCCGGAATGAACGGGTTTCCACTTGCTTGGTCAACCATTTCAAGCAAATGACATTGGCCATGCAGGACTCCATTGAACCTGATATGCTGAGCGCCTTCAACGCATTGAAAGCCTTGCTTGTTCGTTTGCTGTCAACCTATGCAGCCAAGGTCTTCTCTTTGATCATTGAGAGCAAGGATACCTCATGGGAACTGGTTGCACTCCTGAAGATCATGCCAGACATGCCCGAGGTTCAAACAATTTCTCGGTGCTTGCATTTCTTCTCGAAGTTGGCTGATGAGCAGGAGGCCTTGTCTGCTGGAGATTTTCACGACTGGGAGCTCCTTACGCAGAAGATTCCTGTTTTTGAAGCCTTTGCAGGATGCCTCAACAAGAAGTTGCTTGACGATCCCATGTTCCAGCACATGAAGCAGCCGTGTGAGGCCTATGCCAACCTCTTCTTGGATTCTTGCGAAGTACCATTCAAGGAAGTCGGTAGAGGATTGATGGATGAGTTGACCACCTTCAAGCAGTCCTTGGGAAGGGTTGTTGAATGCGCGCAAACATGGCAAATGCAGCCTGTGGCTGACATTTTCTCCGATGAGAATGAGGCATCGGTGAAGTCACAACTCGAGAACGCATTGGAAACCGCCAACAATGTGGCAAAGTTCTGCAATGGCATGAAAGGGATGATTGGCCATTCAAGCGATGATGGAAAATTCAAATCCTTCATTGATGAATCTTGCCGAACATATTTCGCAAAAGGAAAAGCTATGATGAAGGAGACCCGGACCATTGTGGGAACCACTGTGGTTGCTGCCGAGTTCTTGTCAGGGGAGGCCCCCACCAAGAAAAGCATGAAAGAGACTCTCAAGTTAGTCACTGATCAGGCTGGCATCAACAAAGAGGAGCTCCCACCCATGCTGACCAAAATGGTGAACGATGTCTTGGCGGAGAAGGACTCAACCAAGGATGCTGCTGATGCGACTGGCGGTGAAAATCCCGAAGGGAAAAAAAGGAAGCCCAATGCCAATGCCAAGGGAAAGGCGAAGGCGGAGTCTAAGAAGAAGAGCAAGACAACCAAGGAGAAGTGAGATGGGCATGTGGCATGCGGCACGCTTCTCTGAAGCATTGATGGGCCGCGTTTTGTCGCAATTTTCAAGTGCGGTGGGGTCCAGCGATTGGCTTGGAGCCCAAACCGGGGTCAGACCTCAACCTTAGATCTGCAGAATGTTCTGATAGACCGGTTGAGGTGGAAAATGAGCGCTTCTTTTCAACACGCTGCTGGGCTGCTGGGTGTTATTTTTTTTGGGGGTGGGTCCAGGTAGAATACATTTACCAGCCCAGGGGCAGCGAATGGAAGTGCCTAGTATTAACTAGTGCAGCATTGTTACCACATTATCAATATTAAGATTAATATCAAATATCCTGCGAAATTATGCATTCCTTCAACATCAAGAGTAGAGATTGCACATTTCCCAAAGCCATCGGAATTCAAGAACGTGGTCCGGTGGCCAAGTAAAGGAGTGGATGCAGTGGACGAATGGCCCAAGGAGGCCTCTTGATGATCCTGTCCTAACCCAGTACTTTTGGCATTGTAGCCGTGGCACATTAACCAAAATAAGATTACAGTAAAGAGTAAAGAGTCAAGAGTGACCAGTGACCAGTATGTATATGTATGTATTCATGATTCAAGATTTTGATTTGCGGTTAAATTTAGTTATAGTTTAAGTGGCAGTTGCAGTAACAGTACCAGTACCAGTTATTTGCTATTTGTTATTAAACAAGACATGGATTCTGATGGTCAAACATAGCAACTCGTGGTTCCACCATTGATCAGTTGAGATGTGTTCTATCAGAAATTGTATGACAAATACAGTTTGTAGTACAGGTAGGCTAGACAGTACTTCGCGATCAGGGATTTGATTTGATATTCAGGTGCCTTAGGCAACTTGGAAGTGTTTGTGTGTGCTGCGTGTGTGTGTGTTTTTTTTTCTGTTTGTTGCAGACCATTTGCTTTGGTATGTGTCAGTATGAGTGCCTGTGTGGCCATGCGGTGCCATAAGGGTCAGAAGTCAAAAGAATCAAAATCATTCATGAAATGCGGTTTTGTCAAGGCCTTCAAGTGAGTCACATACATGAAATGGTTGAATCAATTATTATACATGAAGGGACTGGATCAGTTGACTGAACGGGTTGGATCATTGGATCAGTTACATGAAGGGACTGGATCAGTTACGTGAAGGAGCTGGATCATTTACATGAGGGGGGTGCAGCATTAACATACAAGCCTCCATGCCCACAGATAAAGAGGCTAGTGTTTGATTTAAGCCTGGATGACCTACAGGGCAGACAAGGGGTACAGCAAAATCCCCCCTTGTCAAGCGCACGTGCGAACCATCGTTATAAGCCGTCCTTGTTAACCGCCCTCTCTAACGAGCATGATCGATCAAACATCATCAGCCATCATGAACAATCATCAATCCTCCCAACCACAATCAATTATCATCAACTGTTATTTATCATGATTTTTTTCCCCATCATTAGCCACCATCAACTGTTATTAACATTGCGTGGAGGCCCTGTACATAGCCAAGAGCATCCAAGAGCACTCAGCAGAAAAGTGACAAACACATCAACTGTTATTAACCACAATCAACTGTTTTTAACAACAATCAACTGTTATTAACGACAATCAACTGTTATTAACCACAATCAACCCCCCTTAACCCTAGTACAAACCTCCTTTTGTTCACCTTTGTTGGCTTGGACAGGTGGCTTGGAGACCAGGGCAGGCGACAAAACAGGACGTCTCCGCAGAGGAGGTGGGGACGTTGGTTCATGATGGGTGGTGGGTCATGCTTAGTACTGATAGTTAAGGTGAGTGATTGATGATGATTGATGATGATTGATGATAGATGGTTGATGATTGATGAATGATGAATGATTAAGCATGAATGACAAATGCTGAATGATGACGATGACGATGATGACGATGATGATGATGATGAGGAGGTTGATGGTTTGATGATGGTTTGATGATGGTTTCATGATGGTTTGATGATGTTTGATGATGGTTTGATGATGGTTTGATGATGGTTTAATGATGGTTTGGTGCTGGTTTGATGATTGTTTGATGATGTTTGATGGTGTTTGATGATGTTTGATGATGATGTTTTTTGATGATGGTTTGCTTTGATGATGTGTGCTGATGGTGTGATGATTGTTTCATGATGGGTTTATGATTTGTCCATGATGGTGAATGATTGGACAGTGATTGATAAGATAAGGTTGGCTTTGTGATGGTGATTCGTAAATATAGTTATTTGTGTAAGATCCTATTGTATCAAAAGATTTGCCCAATACGGGCACACCACCAACCCATCTGAAACCATGGCAACATGTTTCTTTATGCATGGAGACAGCAACACTCACAACAATAAGCATGTCGATGTGAGCTCCCACATTACCAAAGACAAGCACAAACCAGGGAACCTGAGAAAATCTTTTGATCATTGGTGGTTTCCAGGTTGGGAATGATGATGAATTATCATTAAAACAACGAGAGCCTCCTTACGAATGCGCATGGAAAACCCACCCTCAATAATTAATAGCGGTAGATCCATATTCAGCAACCATCCATCATGTTGAATCACCACAGCTAGCTGGTAAAGCTGGGTGTACTCTAGTGTTCCAGTCATACCTGTTGAGAAGGTGTGCGGACCTCGAAAATCAGCCCAAAGTACAGTCTCACAAGGTATTTGGAGCACTAGGCTATAGTTAATGCCTATAGTACCCATAGTTGGGTGATGATACCTACAGTGACCAACTATTGACTACGGATTTTCCGCTCGGAAAAAAAACACTTGGGCACCTCCCATCGTGGTTTGCTTGGAGTGGTCCCCTTCGCAACTGGACCTGGCTATCTCTCTTTGATGACTTGCTCATGAAGGGTGATGATCCGTTGCCACGTTAATCTACGAGCTATAAATGGTGGTTTCTCAAAATAGGGGGACCCCAAAAATCATCCATCAATCATCTAAAGCAGAGTATTTGGGGATGATTTGGGGTACCCCTATTTTGAGACGCAAATCAGCTATACATCAGTTTGTAACCATTAATGAGCCATCGATAAATCATTATATAGCCAGGAAATATGACTTTCTATACAATAACCACTGAATGGAAAACATGTAGCTAACAACGAACCATTAACCTGCCAAACAATGTTTTGACAATGAACCATTAAGACACATGAATAGGGTACCATTTCAAATCAACATGAACGACCAAGCCTTTGGAATCGACCACAGGGACACGGTCCAGGTGGGTCGTGCGACTGCTACCATGGCCAACACGGACACGGGTGCTCCAAAGAAGCAGGCTTACAAGCCACCCAAGGCCAGCGTCAGTATGGGCACAGGCGGCACCTGCCATGAACTTGCCAGGTCTTGGTGAATTTTGCTGGATGATCTTGGTTGGTTGATGGTTTATGTGATTGATAATGGTTGGTTAATGATTGGTGAATGTTTGATTCATGATTGGTTAATGCTTGGTTAATGATTGGTGAATGACTGATTCATGATTGTTTGATGATTGGTGAATGATTGGTGAATCATTGGTGAACGATTGGTGAACGATTGCTGAATTGTTGGATCATACTGGTGAAAATAGTTGGCAATGGTACATGATGGCTCATCAGTGGTTGGGAATTTCAAAGAGTGGTTGGTCAATAGCAACGGGTCAAATTTTAAGAGATACTGGCCCTAAGAGTTTGTATTTGCAATGATGAACAATCGATTAGTCGTGGATCAACAGTGGCTGACACTTCACAAGGCCTAATGAGTCACAGAACAATTCAAGGTCATTAGATATCTTGATTTTTTTGTGATGGCAGTTCTTATGATAGGTCATGGATCAATAGTGGTTTGTCAATGATTTTCAAGACGAGGTCATGAGGTCCATCCGCTGAACGGTTGTGACACAATGGTGGATGATGATTGATACAGTCCCAGCTGCGAATGCACCCTCATTGCTAGTAAAGAAGCAATATAGTCGACCCAGATGATCACTGACTAATGATTAAACGACCTTTGCCAATCATCATTGACTATCCATCCATCCATTCATGCATCCATCAAGCAATCAATTGACCCATCAACCACCATGCACTTTTGATAGAGCAATTCTCAATCAGTTGCGTTACTAATCATCATTAACCATATCATCGACCATCATTGGCCGTCACCAACCATCAATCAGTTGCATCACTTTCCAGTTGAGTTGCCCTTGTTGCTCCTTAAATCAACTCTATGGAGCGCCAGGCACGTGGTACAGGAGACTCCACTGTAGCTGCTATGATGCGAGGAGAGGTGCCGTCCGGATACACCTGAAGGGGTGGGTGGGGAGAACTATGGTTACTGAATTGGGTAAGTATAGATGTTTATAGATGTAACTGCAAGGTAGCTACAAGGTAACTGTAGGGTAACTGTATAGATGTTTATAGGCAAACTATTCTACCCAAGTTATACTTACCTAAGGCAACTACCATAACTTAGTGACAATCTATAAAGTAAGCTTCTATAAACATCTACACTTGGGAAACTACCACAGGTAACTATAGGGTAAGTGGGACTGTTTGGTGGCTATAGCATGCTATAGTACCATGGGGACAACAACTAACTGTTGAATTGCTTGTAATGACCGCTGTTTAACCAATGGCCTTACCTTGTTTGTGCACGGTATTGGCAGATCACAATTCTTAGTTGATCATGGGGGATCCATGAATGCTTTGGTCTGTAAACGCTCACAATGATTGATGGATTAATGGCCTGGTTTGTGGTTTGACGTTTTATTTGTTCAACTATACTTGGAATGACTGGTTAGTTGACTAATATGCTTCACAGCGGTTGAAACCACCAAATAGTAGAGCTATGGTGCAACCATCCCACGGCACAACTTTGGTGTAACATGCTACAGCTATGGTATGAATATTTGTGGTGTGCCAAGGTGGATGTACCTCTTGAAGATTATGACGTCTCGGAGGTACAAGATTCATTCCCCAGAAGTATCCTGTGGGTCCTGTGGGTCATCGTGGTCGCTACAGTGGGTGATAATGGTTGATAAGGGGTAGATTTTTGGTTGATGATGGTGGATTGTATACGTCCAGAAGATGGGGATACAGGTTTCCATACAAAAAAGTGATCATTTTGGCACAACTCAGACGGCACGGCCATTGTTTCGGGGGGAGACATTGTATGATGTGTAATCAACGATGCTGCGGATAGGGCTTGTCTCGCACAGAAGCAATCATCTTTTGTCTAGCCAAGACTGATCATGTAGCCATGATATCGGACGATCCTTCAAGAGGCAATAGATGTTTTGCCTCATAATCTCAAGGATGCTCCAATCCGACGGGCAGATTCTGTCAACAAGATCACTCACAAAGATACATGATAGTATTGCTTCGAGCTTTCTTTTTTCATGATGTCAGTATTTCACCATTTGTGTGCATCATAATGTCACTGGGCATCATCAACCATTATCAACTTCGCCATATCAACTTCACCCGATCAACCATCATCAACCATAAGACATCAAACACTCACCATCAACTTCACCATATCAACCATCATCAACCATATCTATCTATCTATCTATCTATCTATCTATCTATCTATCTATCTATCTATCTATCTATATCAACCACTATCACCCCTTATCAACTGGGATAGGCCCTTAGCCCTCGGTATTATACACCCTGGGATTCGGGCGCTACTCCGCAACTCCATGGCCATTGCGCAAGGTGGCTGTGCCGGACGAGGATCGGCGGCGCAGGCGTGAGATTCACGTGCTTTTCAACAGTACTGCCCCAGATTCTGGTGGTATAATGATGTGGTTGGTGGTTATAACCATGGTTAATAATGGTTAATAGTAGGGGACAATAAGCAAGAATAGTGGTTAAACACCTTCTGCTTGGTGGTTTACAAATATTTTTCGCTTGTGATTACTAACAAACGGTTGGTTGACGAATATTTTACAGAGGGGTTGGAGCCATGAACCAGTATTGGTGGGTATGTTGAACAGCAATGATTGCATTACAGGATTATCATGGGAGACATGGATGAAACATGTTTATAGGATTTATAGAACAGTGATGAATCATACAACCCAGAAACCATTAAGATTTATAGGACTATAGGAGACATGCCAACTATCTATGATCTATAATGGTTTGATGTAGGATTATAGTGGTTTACAGGTGATTAGTTGACCAACAATGATGGGAAATATACCAACTATATTGATTGATAATGGTGAAGAATAAAGAATAATAGCCAACAACAATGAGGGATATGATATACCAATCAGAATAGATAGATTTTGAAATGATAACCTAATGGTTTCATCAATTGTTGTTGGGGTTTCTTGAAATAGGGGCTTCTTAAAACAGAGGACCCCAAAAAGTGGTTCGTTTATTACTCTGAATGGTTGATGTTTGATGATTTGAGGGTCCCCTATTTGGGATTTTAATGGGTTCTATAATAGGAGATCACCAACAATCATGGCTAAACAACTACTTTACCGGGATTTCTCAATGCAGGGAACCCCCAGAGTTATGATGAGTTTACTACAAGTAGAATTAATCATAAACTGGATGATTTCTGGGGGTGCCCCCTATTCTGAGAAACCCCATTTTTGGGGTAAAACCAACCATCTAATCAAAGCAGGGAATCCCCTACTACAGTTGGTTTCTGGGGCTACCTCTGTTTTGGGAAACCACCGGAGATCTATTAGCTGATATGGCAGTGGGTGGTCAGTTCACCCTTAGTCCCCCTGGTTCCCCTGCCATTAACCAGGCTGTTTCTCCTATAGTTTTGTTGGTGAACTTATCCCCCATGAAGCCGTTGGTTGGTTAACTGCTTGACCCAACTTGCCATATATCCGTCCACCGTTCACCTGTCTGGTTTGGGGTTCAGGCCATGGCAGTCCAAACAGAAGGACTCGGAGAGGCAGTGGGACCTCCACGGTGGATTGACGGTGGGTGATGTTGATTGCTGGTCAAGAGGCTGGTGAATGGTGGTTTTAAGCAGCTGGCTTAATGATGGTTGGTGATGGCTGATGAAGGTTGATGATGGTCAATGATGATTGATGATGGTTCATGTTGATCTGATTGGTGGTTTGATTATCATTTTTTACAGGGCATTGTAGTGGTCAGGAATAAGGATTTGTAACCAACAACAGTGGTTGAACAACTACTGGTTGGTGGTTTGATTGACATTGTTGATATTCCCTAGTGATGATTATCAGCACATAGCTTGTTGACTAATATTATTCATAGGGGTTGGAACCACCAACGAGTCATGAATGAGGGTGAATGCTACATGGTCAGTATGTTGGTTCACTGCCTGGTTCACCAACAGTAATAAGCAACAATTAGAGCGACACGGCTCTGAAATGGTGGTCATTCTCGATCCTCCATGTCCCATCGCTGGACATAGCTTCAGATGGAAGGTAGAGCTGACGCTGGCTGATGCCATACCCCAAGCTGATGCCATACACCAAGCAGTGTCATGATTTGCCTCTACGAAGCCGTGGTTTGGAGGGGCATCCAGCAGCAGCTACGATGAAAAAGTGTTATCTCTCAGGTTTGATGCGGTTTATGACAGGGGGTTGTCCATTCATGGCATACCCACATAGCCGGTTGTTTCCGGCTGTTTCCCTATCAATGATGGTTATCAAATTGGACGCTTAGTAGCTACCAGCATGGCGACAAGGACAGGCCCATACCAATCGCGAGATGACTGCGTAGACATCTCAACAGTTGCTAGTTCATTCTGCTCATCGCAACTTGGGATGCCGAAAATTTTTCGGGCTCTCAAAGTGACCCGAAGATGGCGACATAATATGTGGCCATGGGTCAGCATGAATCAACCAACGGCTTCATGGGGTATGACCACCAACAAGAATAGGGGATACAATGGCTGATGATGGGGGAACCAGGCGACGTGGTTTTGGACCCGCAGCCAGAGGTATGTTTCTAGATGGCCCCTTCTTTGAATAGTTATTCCACTATCCAATGTTTCTACTGCATTAATCCTATTATTTCTACTTACATATCCCATCAACTTTCCGATCAAACAGTCCAACACTCATCCAACTATCCTATCGTCAAAGGATTTGTCAGTGAAAATTCTTTCAGGTGCATTTGGTAGTTTCTCAAAATAGGGGTACCTCCCAATCATCCCCCGTTATGAACCATTTGTAGCAATAAACGAACCAGAACTTGGGGTACCTCTATGGCTTGAGAACCCCCCAGCCATGTGTTTCCAGCCCACCAGATCCCTGCTCCAGCGATGATCACTGCCAGGGTGTCGCCCCGCACGGGCACCTCTCCACCACATTCTCCCGACTCAGAAGATGCCAACGGGTGCGCACAGCGCGGGAGACGATGGCTGCGAGGATGCGCCTGGTGACCAACCAATGGTGGACGGTCACCATGTTTATTTTCATGATTTCAAGGGGTTGATGATTGCTGGTTGCTAAACATCAGTGGATGGTGGTGTTCATGACTGTTGATGATTAAGTGTAGGGGATGATGATGGTTCATGATGGTCAAGAAGAAACCATAGTGGATAATTATGATCAGCAAAGGTTATCAATGGCAAACTATAGGGCCGGGATAATAAGCAACAATAGGGTGTCATTGTCAATGATGATGTTCAACTGGCTGGTGGTTTTGAAAGTGTTGTCATTTTCCCAATGACTGTGGGAAAGTTGGTCGATTTATCTTTTTTTAGAGGGGTTGAAACCGCCAACCAGACAGGTTCGGATGTGGAATTCGGTAGTGATACACAGAATCTACTTTGAGCGAATGTGAATTGCAAGGTGGTAGTTGTTCCCTGGCTTTTGCTCATACATGAACATGATGATGATGATGATGATGATGATGATGATGATGATGATGATGATGACTGTATACGGTATACGTGATTCAATCATGTTCAGTCCCCAGCTATGAGGGGTCATCTCGAAGCTTGTTTGTCCTTGAGCACACTGTCCGGTAGGATGACCCAAGGCCTTTCGTTCGTACACGCCTGGTTGAACATTTTCAGTTCGCAAAAGAAAGCAGTTCGTTGCAATAATGATTTATACATCCCATGATCCATTTCTTGATCTATATATAGGCATATATAGCCATTGATAGCCATTAATAGGCATAGTTGCTGTTGTTCTTCTTCTTGCTATTGTCATCATTGTTTCTTTCAATGGGAGATCCATGTTAATAAACCACCACCAGTTCAATCATGAATGAGCTGTTGATTTCAAAATCAGAGGATGCATTGAAATGGATTTAACCGGGGATTTCCCACCATGGTTGAGTGGGCACTGATGGACAACCCAAAGCGAGATGTTTTGACATGTCCATGCTCCTCCTCCCCCGCTTTGCGATGATAGTTCTCCAGATCGTCAGAACACCTTTCTCAGAGGGAAGTCCCGAAAGTACGAAGTCGGATTCCGTCCCATGAATATCATCATATGTGCAAGGATCAAAACACGCGTAATAGAGTTGTTGATTGCAGCGGGCATCACGTACATTCGCATGTTTTTGAGACTTGTCATTGTTTGTCAAGTCATTGAAGTGCCCTTGGTTTTGAGTTAGTGGCTCAATTGGATGTAATCTCGTGATGGTGGCTCGCAGTCAAGCGGCGGAAAGGGGTCCTGCAGCAATCAGGTCAAATCATTTGTTCGCAATAATTTTTTTTTTTTTTTTTGCGACCCCTTATTCTGAGAAACACCCATATCTACCTAGCAACTGTAATACTGTTTCCACATTCAATTGCCCAAATATCATCAGTATACCGGCAGTTCTATACCATAGAAGTGATCAGACATTCACCCTTGTTATCAATGATTTTCATTAGTTATACCGGCAGTTGTCAAACTATCCATGATGATGGTAGTTATGCATTAGTTGTACCATAGATCAACCTATCCATTCACCTATCAACCAGGGCACTGCGAGAGTACAGTGCAGCACCCAAGTTGCCAGGGGCAAGTTGTCGCCGCCATACTCACCTCCTCGGAAACCAAAGGACAAGGCGGGCACTGCCACGTGGGGATCTGGTGGATTGTCGATGATGGTGATTGATGATGGGTTGAGAATTTTGAAGTTGTGATTACTTAGTGGTTGATTAGCAACCACTATCGACCATTATCAACTGATACTGGAGTAGTTGATGATTGCCAATGAGTGGTTAAGCCCTTTCGCCTATGATAATATATACATATATATATATATATTGGTTGACAAGTCAACAATGCTTACTGGGAATGATCCGCAAGTAGGTTCGCTAGTATTTGACATCTGTTGACAACTCAGTGTTACCAATTGATCCATATAACCTTGAATGAAACCGACTCCTGAATCAATTGAAGTAGAATCAATAACCAGTAGATCGATTCGATTATCAATACCCCATCAATTTATATGGAGTTAGTACATGCTTCTACTGGTCAGTCCTTAGTTCCAATAATGATTGCAGTTCTTTCAACTTATCAAAAAGACGTTTGATGCACAAGCCATCGTCCAGAGCACTTAGCCATGGCCTCCATAGCCTCCATGGCCTCCATTGATTCAACGGCGGAGCTTGTCAGCCACTCTTCGATTTGAATCTCCACATGGCATGCAGGTTTTGCCAATTGATGACGTCGTGAAGGTGTGGATTTTACATAATTTCACATGATTTTACTATAGGCATCTATTCTATGTCACATAAATCAGTCTTAGACTTGGTGCTCATTAAGAAGCCCAGCGTTTAGAGTCAGATAGTAAACCTGCCTGCGGCACCAGAAATGGAAGTACCCGGCCAGATGTGCATCCATGGTAGACTAGGCTTCCCCCAAATAATCCTATATTAGTCATTTACAATTCCTATGCTTCCAGGTACCATTATAGTAGTTAACCAGTTGGTTTCTACCATTGTTGTTTGGGGTTGGTTGCCTTTATAGTGGTAACTGGAAGCATAGGGAATAGTAAACAACTCAAATCTTAACCCGATTTATATTACGAAACAATCCATCCATGTACAATACCAAACAAACCATTTCAACATCCTCAACCCCAACTGCACATCCAAGTAGTGCAGACATCGCCACCAACGATGATAGCTTGGATTCAAAAGTGGGCATACTCCTGCAAGGCAACCCCAGCCTGCCACATAGATGATGGTCAAAAAATCGCTGAGCAGGTGCCAACCAGCTCAGTATGTTGATTGATTTGGCTGTTGGGGCTCTGAACCCCGAGTGCCAACCACTCATTCGGATTCGAACTTCACCATTTAATCAACCACCAGAAATCAACCATGGAGGTCACTGCCAAGCACCTTTACATCAACCACTAACTCTCCATCTTCAATGCCAAGCACTTTTATATCAAGCACCTTTATATCAGCGGACCCCCCAATCATCCAGTTCATGAGTCATTTGTAGTAACAAACCAACCATAACTTTGGGGCTCCCTTCTGGCTTGAGAAACCACCATATAGTTGGTATATCACCCATTTTGCTTATTATCCCCTGTTGATGGTATTACGAACCATTATTAACCTCTATATCACCTCTATATATCACCTCTATATATCACCTCTATATATCACCTCTATATATCACCTCTATATCACCTCTACATCACCTCTGCATCACCTCTATATCACCTCTATATCACCTCTATATCACCAGCCATCCCCATGGTTTTCACACCTCTCCACATCGTCACCGCCACCCACCACTGCCACCACCAGCGCCACCCGCAGTTTGCTGCGCCTCAGGACGTGTCCCCCCCGATGAGCCGCCAGACCTCGCAGATGGATCGCCAGATTTCGCCCAACGACCCCGGTCGGAACGACCTAACCGGCGGCCGCGTGTCGCCGCAAGGGCGCCACAGTCCACAGATGCAACCGGCGCCTCGGTGGCGAGCGCTGGGGAGGTCCCAGGGGGGATCCCCCAGGGGTTCCCAGGGGTTGGGAGGACACCTGGACACAAATGATGGTGTAGTAACAGTGGTGTATTGACCAGGCGAGTTTCAGGGTTGGGTGGATTAGTGGTGAATTGATGGAAAAGTTTGGTGAGTTGATGGTGGACGGATGGTTTATGGATGGTTGATATGATGGATAGTTGATGCTTAATTGTCAATGGTGAGCTAACGCATAATCATGGGTCATTCACAGTCATGAGCAGGGTCATCAATGATAGTGGAGGATCAGGTTGTTTCGATGATCTTGGCCAGCACTGGATATGAATATTAAGGCTTGATTGGTGGTTGATTGATGGCTGACTAATGATTAATGAATGATTAGTACTTGTGAATCATGGATGACAACCATGCATTCACCATCATTCACCTAATCATAATTAACCATTGTGGGACAATAATTGGTAACCAATGTGGGACAATAATTGGTTGCAGTATGCAATTCTGGGTGAAGTTTGATTTTACACTGATTTATCAATAGTGGGCAATCATGGTTAGTGGGCAAATACTAGATATTGAAGTATAGGTTTCATGGAGGGGTTGAATAGAATTTGCATGGATAATAAAGGAAATCCTACCACAAGACTATAGGAGTAGCATTCGCGGAAACAGAAATACTTGGATCGGAACATATGGATAGCACGGCTTGAGACAGGAATCCTGTAGAGAAAAACACTTCGTAATAGCATATTGCATAAGCGTAGGAAAGCATAGCACAAGACTGGCAGCGGATAGAACAGTACTAGCACTGGAAACCATAGCCAATCTCTTGGGTAGATCACAGGACTAGCATGGTAAAACCGTGGACAACCTTTCATGTGGGATGGAAATAGCAAGGTAAGAAGAGAGCCTTTAGGACTATCTTGAAGATAGGCTAGCAGAGAAACTCCGCACAGTTTGCAATTTAGGGTCGAAGGTCATGTTTTTCTTTTTTTTTTGAATCTTCGATCTTAAATTGGCTTCCGGGTATCTGGGGCTTGCCGTTGGCGCGCGAAGACCTTGATTTTGAAATTGGTTTCTGCACTTTTTTTGAGCAAGCTTTCCAAGGTGCAACATTGTTACATATGTTGTTGTTTTTGCATATTGATGAATATTGTGTAGTAGGTAAGATGTACATGCTTTGCCAGATGAAACAGAAACATGACACCGCGCAAACACAGGGTCTAGGGTCGAAGGTCATGTTTTTCGGTTTTTTTTTTGAATCTTCGATCTTAAATTGGCTTCCGGGTTCCTGGGGTTTGCCGTTGGCGCGCGAAAACCTTCATTTTGAAATTTGTTTTTGCCTTTCTTTCGAACAAGCTTTGCAATATGTAACAAATGTTACACATGCTGTTGTGTTGAGCATGTTGCTGCATGTTGTTGCAGTTGGTAAGATCTAAATGCTTTGCCAGATGAAACAGAAACATGAGACCGCGCAAAAACAGGGTCTAGGTTCGAAGGTCATGTTTTTCGGTGTCTTTTTAAATCTTCGATTTTAAATTGGCTTCCGGGTACCTGGGGTTTGCCGTTGGCGCGCGAAAACCTTCATTTTGAAATATGCTTCTGCCTTTCTTTTGAGCAGGCTTTCCAAGGTGCAACATTGTTACATATGTTGTCCTTTTCAGGTGAAACAGAAACATGACACCGCGCAAACACAGGGTCTAGGGTCGAAGGTCATGTCATGTTTTTCGTTTTTTTTTTGAATCTTCGATCTTAAATTGGCTTCCGGGTACCTAGGGTTTGCCGTTGGCGCGCGAAAACCTTCATTTTGAAATTTGTTTTTGCCTTTCTTTCGAGCAAGCTTTGCAACATGTAACACTGTTACACATGCTGTTGTGTTGAGAATGTTGTTGTATGTTGTTGGAGTTGGTAAGATCTAAATGCTTTGCCAGATGAAACAGAAACATGAAACCGCGCACAAACAGGGTCTAGGGTCGACATACGAAATGTCTCATTGTCCAAGAAGAGTCGTGACATACGAAATGACTCATTCTCCAAGAAAAGCCGTGACATACGACATGACTCATTCTCCGAGAAGAGTGTGACATACGACATGACTCATTCTCCAAGAAGAGCCGTGATATACAACACGTCGGCATTTTCCAGTATCATCATCATCATCATCATCATCATCATCATCATCATCATCATCATCATCTTTTCATCATTGTCATTCATCACTTTCATCCTTCATCATTTTCATGATCATCCTCATCATCATCATCACCGTGATATTTTTTTTTGCGATGAGGGGGTGGGGCAGGGCGGGACAAAAAACATGTGAGAAAAAAATTTGAAACATGATTTGTGGCTGCATTTGACAACTCTTGCATCGCTTTCGGCAGTTGATATCCCTCTAAGATTCACTTTTGCATACTATCTTGCATGATTTGCGTCAACACGAACGGAAAACACATAAACGGTGATTTAAGTATTGAAGCTTGCAGTTCGAACGAAGAGTCGTGAAAAAAGAAATTTGTACATTGCATGAGGTGCTTTTAATGAAATGAACTGTAACAATGAGAAGCTGTCAACAAAGACACAAATGGAATATTTCTGAGTTGATTGTTTTTTCGAGAGGTAGCCAACAAGTCTTTTTTTTGATGACCCTTGTTTTGAGTTTTTGATGAAATAACTCCAGTGATGGTTTTCCCCTTGGTTTTCCTTCGGTTTTCCATTGGATTTCCCTTGGTTTTCCCTTGGTTTTCCCTTGGTTCTCCCTTGGTTTTCCCTTGGTTTTCCCTTGGTTTTCCTTTGGCTTTCCCTTGCTTCTCCCTTGGTTTTCCCTAGCTTTGTTGCCTTGTTTTCGCTTGGTTTTCTTTTGGTTTTCCCCTTGGTTTTCCCTTGGTTTTCCCTAGCTTTGTTGCCTTGTTTTCCTTTGGTTTTTCCATTGGTTTTCCCTTGGTTTTCCCTTGGTTCTCCCTTGGTTTTCCCCTTGGTTTTCCCTTGGTTTTCCCTAGCTTTGTTGCCTTGTTTTCGCTTGGTTTTTCCATTGGTTTTCCCTTGGTTTTCCCCTTGGTTTTCCCTTGGTTTTCCCTTGGTTTTCCCTTGCTCCCTTGGTTTTCCCTAGCTTTGTTGCCTTGTTTTCGCTTGGTTTTCCTTTGGTTTTTCCCTTGGTTTTCCCTTGGTTTTCCCCTTGGTTTTCTCCTTGGTTTTCCCTTGGTTTTCCCTTGGTTTTCCTTTGGTTTTGCCTTGCTTCTCCCTTGGTTTTCCCTAGCTTTGTTGCCTTGTTTTCCTTTGGTTTTTCCCTTGGTTTTCCCTTGGTTTTCCTTGGTTTTTCCATTGGTTTTCCCTTGGTTTTCCCTTGGATTTCCCTAGCTTTGTTGCCTTGTTTTCCCTTGGTTTTCCTTTGGTTTTTCCATTGGTTTTCCCCTTGGTTTCCCCTTGGTTTTCCCTTGCTTCTTCCTTTGTTTTTCCCTAGCTTTGTTGCCTTGTTTTCCCGTGGTTTTCCTTTGGTTTTTCCATTGGTTTTCCCTTGGTTTTCCCTTGGTTTTCCCTTGGTTTTCCCTTGGTTTTCCCCTTGGTTTTCCCTTGCTTCTCCCTTGGTTTTCCCTAGCTTTGTTGCCTTGTTTTCCCTTGGTTTTCCTTTGGTTTTTCCCTTGGTTTTCCCTTGGTTTTCCCCGTGGTTTTCCCTTGGTTTTTCCATTGGTTTTCCCTTGGTTTTCCCTTGCTTCTCCCTTGGTTTTCCCTAGCTTTGTTGCCTTGTTTTCCCTTGGTTTTCCTTTGGTTTTCCCTTGGTTTTTCCATTGGTTTTCCCTTGGTTTTCCCTTGCTTCTCCCTTGGTTTTCCCTAGCTTTGTTGCCTTGTTTTCCCTTGGTTTTCCTTTGGTTTTCCATTGGATTTCCCTTGGTTTTCCCCTTGGTTTTCCCTTGCTTCTCCCTTGGTTTTCCCTAGCTTTGTTGCCTTGTTTTCCCTTGGTTTTCCTTTGGTTTTCCATTGGATTTCCCTTGGTTTTCCCCTTGGTTTTCCCTTGCTTCTCCCTTGGTTTTCCCTAGCTTTGTTGCCTTGTTTTCCCTTGGTTTTCCTTTGGTTTTCCATTGGATTTCCCTTGGTTTTCCCCTTGGTTTTCCCTTGCTTCTCCCTTGGTTTTCCCTAGCTTTGTTGCCTTGTTTTCCCTTGGTTTTCCTTTGGTTTTCCATTGGATTTCCCTTGGTTTTCCCCTTGGTTTTCCCTTGCTTCTCCCTTGGTTTTCCCTAGCTTTGTTGCCTTGTTTTCCCTTGGTTTTCCTTTGGTTTTTCCCTTGGTTTTCCCTTGGTTTTCCCTTGTTTTTCCTTTGGTTTTCCTTTGGCTTCCCCTTTCAGCGTTTGCATTCTTATGTCATCTTAAGCCCTGTAGATTACAGGAATTCATCCGATTGAATTCTTATGTCATCTTAAGCCCTGTAGATCTCAGCTTTTTCCTTGACTTTTCAACTTCGTCCTGTCCAAAACCGGCTGGCCAAAAGAATGGATAAAGAATGGATAAGGAATGGATAGAGAATGGATAAAGAACGAATAAAGAACGGATAATTTCAGTGAGGTTCATAGCCTACGAGCGCCTCCCAAGCGATGCGCCTCCCAAATGATAGCTTCATAACACACTAGCGCCTCCCAAGCGATGCGCCTTCCAAGGCTTTGGGCAACTAAGCCCTGCAAAACATCAAAGTGGCAAAGCTATGTCAAAGAAATGTTGTGTGCAAAGCTTTGGGTAACTAAGCCCTGCAAAACATCAAACTGGCAAAGCTATGTTGACGGAATGTTGCGTGCGAGGCTTTGGGCAACTAAGCCCTGCAAAACATCAAACTGGCAAAACTATGTTGAAGGAATGTTGTGTGCAAGGCTTTGGGCAACTAAGCCCTGCAAAACATCAAACTGGCAAAACTATGTTGACGGAATGTTGTGTGCAAGGCTTTGGGTAACTAAGCCCTGCAAAACATCAAACTGACAAAACTATGTTGACGAAATGTTGTGTGCAAGGCTTTGGGCAACTAAGCCCTGCAAAACATCAAATTGGAAACGCTATATTGAAGGAAAGTTGTGTGCAAGGCTTTAGGCAACTAAGCCCTGCAAAACATCAAACTGGCAAAGCTATGTTGACGGAATGTTGTGTGCAAGGCTTTGGGCAACTAAGCCCTGCGAAACATCAAACTGGCAAAGCTATGTTGACGGAATGTTGTGCGCAAGGCTTTGGGTAACTAAGCCTTGCAAAACATCAAACTGGCAAAGCTATGTTGACGGAATGTTGTGTGCAAGGCTTTGGGCAACTAATCCCTGCAAAGCATCAAACGGGCAAAGCTATGTTGATGGAATGTTGTGTGCAAAGCTTTGGGCAACTAAGCCCTGCAAAACATCAGACTGGCAAAGCTATGTCAAAGGAATGTTGTGTGCAAGGCTTTGGGTAACTAAGCCCTGCAAAACATCAAACTGGCAAAGCTATGTTGACGAAATGTTGTGTGCAAGGCTTTGGGCAACTAAGCCCTGCAAAACATCAAACTGGCAAAGCTATGTTGACGGAATGTTGTGTGCAACGCTTTGTGGTTGCTATGAATGTTGTACTGTAACTTTGGTTCGCCAGTTGTCCCGCTTTTCGTTGATAGGACTGTTGTGCTACAACTGTGATTCGCCAGTTGTCCGCTTTTGGTTGATATGAATGTTGTGCTACAACTTTGGTTCGCGAGTTGTCCCGCTTTTGGTTGAACTGAATGTTGTGCTACGACTTTGATTCGCCAGTTGTCCCGCTTTTGGTTGCTATGACTGTTGATTCGCCAGTTGTCCCGCTCTTGGTTGATATGAATGTTGTGCTACAACTTTGGTTCGCCAGTTGTCCCGCTTTTGGTGGATATGACTGTTGTGGTACGACTTTGATTCGCCAGTTGTCCCGCTTTTGGTTGCTATGAATGTTGTACTGTAACTTTGATTCGCCAATTGTCCCGCTTTTGGTTGATATGACTGTTGTGCTACGACTTTGGTTCGCCAGTTGTCCCGCTTTTGGTTGATATGACTGTTGTTTCGCCAGTTGTCCCGCTTTTGGTTGATATGAATGTTGTGCTACAACTTTGGTTCGCCAGTTGTCCCGCTTTTGGTTGATATGAATGTTGTGCTACAACTTTGTGAGAAAAGTTTGAAACATGATTTGTGGCTGCGTTTGACAACTCTTGCATCGCTTGTTCGGCAGTTGATATCCCTCTAAG
>VSDK01018077.1:4270-50829 GCA_009767595.1 Symbiodinium kawagutii
CCCTCCCTCCCGGCCTGCCTCCCGCCGGCCCCCAACCGCGGCCATCCACGCCGAGTGTCTGCTGCCGGACGTCAAGAAGAAGAGATGTCAGACAGAATGTCCGAGAGAATGTCAGAAGATATGTCAGAAGATGTGTCAGAAAGAATGTCAGAAGATATGTCAGAATATTTGTCAAAAAGAATGTCAAAAGATATGCCAGAAAGAATGTCAGAGAGAATGTCAGAAGATATGTCAGAAAGAATGTCAAAAGATATGCCAGAAAGAATGCCAGAGAGAATGTCAGAAAGAATGTCAGAAGAGATGTCAGAAAGAATGGCAGAAGATATGTCAGAAAGAATGTCAGAGAGAATGTCAGAGAGATTGGCAGAAGATATGTCAGAAATAATGTCAGAAGATATGTCAGAAAGAATGTCAGAAGAGATGTCAGAAAGGATGTCAGAGAGAATGTCAAAAAATATGTCAGAAAGAATGTCAGAAGAGATGTCAGAAAGAATGTCAGAGAGAATGTCAGAAGATACGTCAGAAAGAATGTCAGAAAGAATGTCAGAAGATATGTCAGAAAGAATGTCAGAAAGAATGTCAGAAGATATGTCAGAAAGAATGTCAGAGAGAATGTCAGACAAAAGAGGAATCAACAAGCGGTGTTGACATGACATGGTGGGGATCACTCGAAGTAAAGTAATTTTGTTATTTGTCAATCACTTGTCATTATGATGTTGATACTCGATATGAAAGTTGTTGGGTGCATCCTTCCTAATTAGGTTCCTGTTTTTCTGGGTTAATTCCACGTTGGACCGCTCAGGAAAAGTAGTGGTTGATTGGTGTTGACATGTGATTACTCAATTGATTTGTTTTAGGGCTGGCGTCAGGTGTATCGCAAATCTTGGAAAACTGGATTTGAACAATTGGCATGTGTCAGTGCACTTCCTGACCAAACCTTATGTACAAGCATCGGTGCTTTCTCACTAACTTACTTTTTTGCACAACTATCCCAAACCACTGTCGGCATTTGCCGGCCGTTGACAACCACCCCAAACAAAATATTTATGGGCTGCGATCAACAATCATTTTCAAGGACTACTAGCCATGCGCAACATTAACCACTGTCAACCAGGAATCCACATGACACATCAATGCTAACCAGTATGCAATTTGTGTGAACCAGGTTGAAGCAACTTATGAACCAAACATCAACCATCATTTACAAGCATAACCTGGTCTACCATCCGTTGAAACATTAGTTGCCCATCAATTATACAACCATTACCTAACAACTTTGGTCGTTAGTTAACCGTTTAACCATGCGTCATCCGTAAGCCAGTTCCTCACAAGCGGTCAACTAGAGGCTGATGTCAAGGTCCGTTAGTTAGCAATTAGTGACCAAAATTTACCTTATATTATATTTAAATGGCAAACTGTAACCACTTACTTATTGATTAACCACTATTGATCATTATTAATTACCATTGTGGTCTCTACATGTCAATCATCCTCCCATGACCATCAAAGACTATTAAATACTGGGTGGCTTACAGCTACTACCTTAGGTTTTATGATTGATTTACCATGTTTCGCCACTAAAAGTTAATCATTTCAGCAAGGGATCAATCATCATTACTATCATTATTAAGCACTTTTTAACCATCTACTAACCATGTAACCACTACCATGACAACCATGGTTTATCATCAATATCATTTTCAGCAGTACCCATCATATAGCCATGATGAACCATGTCATGACCACTCTTGAATCATTGATTAACCATGTGGGTTGGAATCAAAACCCGGGTTAAATACGTTTAGTAAAGGCATGACCCAAACTTGTTTTTATACTTCCGTGATGAAGACCGCCGCAACTGTTTGTGGTTGTAGGGGAGTTCAAAAGAAGCAGTTCTTAGGTAAGCGATGCTCAGCGATGCCCATTTGTAGTCTCAGGTACTATATGGTGAGTATACTTGTTGACATGTTGGCATGGAAAGCATGTCAGGAATGACCTTGTATTCAGCGATGCCTCTAGCGATGCTTCTCGATGCCTCCAGCGATGCCCAAAAGTGCCCCCAGTAGTCAGGTACCCACCCGTTGGCAAACCAAGCCACTTTGGTACCATCATAAACATCAATGATCATCAGAGTCCTATGTTTTATTCCTTCACATGTTCATCAAAGAAAAACAAATGATCAGAGTGTTGGCAGCAGCGGTTCTAGTTCCAGCTCAGATTCCTCCAGTTCGTCGTCCGAGTAAAAAGATTCAGCATGGAAACCAGACCCAGCAAGATGCAGAGGTACTGTCATAGACATCAACAATCATCAGAGTTCTATCTTTTATGACTTTTTGACAATGACCGCCGCATCTATTAGCCAACCAAAACTTTAGGATCAAGATTCACTAACAGGGTTTCGACTACAACCCATGTCAATACCAAACAAACGATTATTCCCATCCATCAACAGTTGATTTATTAACCATGTCAATAGCAAACAAATGATTATTACCATCCATCAACAGTTTATTTATCAACCATATATGATTCATCAATGATGATTCATCACCCATCCATAAAGCCATCTCAGTACCCCCAGGCCTTGCACCACCGAGGCGGCCGAGGTTGCGAAACTCGCCGAAGGGGCGCCAGGCGTTGCGGCCTCGCGACGCGGTGGATGGAAATGAGCGCCGAGGTGACGGATGATGAAGGACTGATTGGTTATATCAGGAGTAAGGATTGAGTCAATGAATTGATACTTAATTACCTAATATCATCAGTTACTGATGATTAATGAGTAATTAGTTTTGACTTAATTAATGACATTACTTAATAGTCATATGATAGACTATCAAATAGTTATATGACTCTAAGTAATGAAGTGAGTTAGTTTAAGTAAGTCATATAGGGAATTTATGGTTACCAACCATTTGATTTACCATTGATGGTTAATATATCCAGGTTTTTGATGACCATAATAGATGGAATTAATGGTCAAGAATGAGGGAAGACTGACCAACAACAATGGGTAAAGATCTACTAGTGACGGATGATTATGCTGACTGGTCAATGTCATTGATGGTTAATGGACATTAACCATTTGATCAACCATAATTTTATTGATTAATGAAGCGTAATTAATGGTTAGTGATAGGTTGATCAGCCATTTGATTACCCGGATGATTATACCGACTGGTTGGGACTTCTAATTCATGATGCATGATACACATGACTAATCATTTATAATGATAAAAACTCTATTAAGTATTTAACTATTTATAACGACTAATTAGTTATATCATAAGGTGAGTAGTTGGAGTACGGCCCCTAGACGGCCGCGTTGTTTTAGGCTGCTTTCATGTGCTTCATGCAATTGATGCTACGTGACGAGGCATGTTAACGTTCGCTTGCACTTGCCAACGAGGTTGATGCTACGTGGATGCTACGTGGATGCTGTGTTGACGCTACGTGAGGCATGTGGGGGGGTGGAGTGGGGTGGGGTGGGGTGGGGTGGGGCATGTTAACGTTCGCTTGCACTTGCCAACGAGGTTGATGCTACGTGGATGCTACGTGGATGCTGTGTTGATGCTACGTGAGGCATGTGGGGGGTGGGGTGGGGCATGTTAACGTTCGCTTGCACTTGCCGGGATGTTGACATTCACTTTCACTTGCAGATGATGTTGATGCTACGTGGTGCAGTGGAGTGGGATGTCAAGGATTGCTGGCACTTGCATACAGTGTTCTTCAAGGAACGTGGTGGGGTGGGGTGGGGTGGGGTGGGGCATGTTAACGTTCGCTTGCACTTGCCAACGAGGTTGATGCTTCGTGGATGCTACGTGGATGCTGTGTTGATGGTAACAGAGCCTGGAAAGGAGCTGAACTTCGTGGCTTGCACATGCAGGCTGTGGTTCACCAAGTGAAAAATTTCACTGCGGAAGGCACAAAGATTTTTCCAAAAGTTTCCCACATTGCCGGTACCCAAACCTTGGACCGATCGTGGAAAGCTTTGACGACTTTCTTGCCAGCTCACATGGTTTTGAAAGTGAAAGACCGTGGACATTCCTGTTTGCATCCTTGTGTAATTCAGTATATCCACATGTGGTGCTGGCGAGCAAGTTTGGTCAACCCTGACCTGCACAGATTCTTAGAGGAGCTTGAGTCGCTGCTGTGAAGCAATACGCCGGCGAAAACATGCCTGGACAATTAGTTGGGGTAAACCCACAAACCCTGAAAATGGTGATTTCGTGAGCACGAAACTGCGATTTTGCTAATTCTGCCTGTAAACGGTGACTTCAAACCACATAAGAGAGTCTGACCTTGAATTATAGGGGCAAAAACACATTTTCCATGACGAAAAATATGCATATGTAAGAAAAAACGCACGGCCAACTAAGGGCCGTGCTCCTAGTTCAATGACCATCAGTAGTTAACCATTAGTCACATCATATGCGCCGAGTAGGTAATGAAGTGAGTTAGTTTAAGTAAGGCATATAGGGACTTTATGGTTACAAACCATTTGATTAACCATTGATGGTTAATATATCCAGGTCATTGATGACCATAATAGATGGAATTAATGGCCAACAATGAGGGAAGACTGACCAACAACAATGGGTAAAGATCTACTAGTGACGGATGATTATGCTGACCGGTTTGGGATTCTAATTGATGGTTAATGATACACATGACTAATCATTTATAATGATAATAACTTTAACTTTATTAGCTATTTAATTACTTATATTAACTGGTGAAGGTCATTGAGTCATTGATCAACTATCAATAGTGATAAGTTGACCAACCATTTGATCAACCACTGATGGTCAATATATCCAGGTTATTGATCAAGCATCATATATTCAATGTCATTGACTGGTTTAATATCATTGAATAATAACTGATGGTTAGTGATAGGTTGATCAACCATTTGATTAACCGGATGATTATATTGACTGGTTGGGGGTTCGGACAAAGTTATGATTGACCCTTAGTAAAATGTTGATAATTGTGATTGTCAATGATAGGGGAATACTAAGTAACAACAAAGGGTAAAGATTTACTAGTTGGTGGTTTTAAAAGAAAATCATTTCTTTAGTATGAACAATGGTTGGATGGTTGACTGATATTTTCATAGGGGCGGTTCATCCCAACCAGCTAGTGAAGGATGATTTAATGACCATAAAAAGGCAGCTAGTGATGGTCGATGGTTGGTCAATAGTAGTAGATGATGACCTTACTAGTAGTTCATGTGCTTATTCATCGTGCTTAGGAGGTATGATCGTTTGGTTGAAAGCTTTATGGTTTGGTCAGGGTCTGGGATTTTTGAAATGCGCCCTCAAATTCAAGAAATGGAATGTGAATGACGGCTCAGCAGTTTCTGAACGGAGGGTAGAGCAGGAGGTCCATGATGCCGTGATCCAGGAGATTGGAAGATACTTTGTACCTTGTTAAGCGGCCTACTTGGCCAGCCCATGTAGGCCAATGTGATGTGGCTGTGGGTCAATATTAACCAAGCAACTAATGGGGGATAAGTTCACCAACAATTTCAGAGTGGGAAAACCATGGTTTTGACCCACAACCATATGGTTTACGGGTCGTGGTACAGACGATGAAAGGTTTTTTTTTAGATTTTTGGTTCATGATGAGCAAAATCTGTTATAGATGATGTTTTCTGCTTAATTTTTCTGGATTCGAACCGATGGTTCATTTGGTGCAACTGCGTCGGTCTTCGCCAGGCGACCAAGCAGTGCCCTCAACGCCCTCGAAAGCACCACCCAAAGGGAAAGGTACCTCGGACAGGGAAAGGAGTGGATGGCCATGACGCATGACTGGTCCCAGCTATGACTTAATTACTGATGGTTAATTACTGTTAAAACTGTTTCTGGTCCATTAATCATGTTTTGTTGCATAGATGGTTAATTAATTATGTGTTATCGAATCATGAGTTGTTGTTTTTGGTGGTTTATTTTTATAAGATATGACTGTTTGATATTGTTTGTGTATGTTCGTGTTGTTAATTTGACTGGCAATGTTATTGATTCTTGAATGGTGGATCAATAATGCTACGACTCGACTAGTCGTTGACAGGTGATATTACGGCTTATTTGTTGTTGATGAGATCAACAACAAAGTTAATAAATGTTTGATTTGTACAGGGAAATGGTTGGTTGATTGTTCATCAACAACTCCAGAATAAACATATTTGTTGTAGGCAAATGGTTGGTTGATTTGATCGCTACAATATTCTGGGGTTCCGCCTGCAAACTTTGCCCAATGGTTATCTTCATCAACTGAAAGCTGACATGGTGGACCATTGTTGCTGGAACTCCTCCCAAGCACCACTTTAGTGACCATCCAGGACTGGTGGAGCGGGGCTGCATCGGTAGACCCTGGGCGAGTGCAACAGAGGGCTCAAGCCGTTGATCCAAGACCAGCTTCGGCAGGATCAGGACCAAGTCAAGCTGCATCCTCATCGTCAGCAGCAGCACCAATTGCGCCCCCAGCAAGGTCAGCGGCTGCACCAATTGCGCCCCCAGCAAGGCCTACACGACCACCTGACGTTCCACAATCAAGATTCCAACAGCGAGACAATTCGAAGGCCGACCACTTATCCGACTTTTCCTCGATTGGCACGGAGTAGTGGATTTAGGTTTTGGAGAGAAGTTCGGCTGGAAACCACCGAGGGACGTTAAGGTCGCACTAGCCGAAGCCGGCGCGAGGATTGAAAACGCAGGTGCCAATTGTAGTGGTGACGCTCGGGTAATCTAACAAGCGATGGAAAATCACCAGGACTTATTGAGAAACCCCGGGAGAGTAAATTTTCCATTGCTTAGAAAATGGCTTCCCTTCTGGTAAAACCAAGGTAATCTAAAATCACCAATTACACATGGTGGATTTTCCAGGTTAAAAAACATCAAGATTTGTTGAGAAACCCTGGGAAACTAAGTATAATAAGTGGATTTTCCAGGGAAAGTAGCTATACATGGTGTATTTTCCAGGGAAAGTATATAGCCCTGAATGATGGATTTTCCAAGGAAAATAGCTATGAATGATGGATTTTCCAGGAAAGTAGCTATAAATGGTGGATTTTGGAAGGAAACTAGCTAGAAATGGTGGATGGTTGCCAAGCTTAGTTAGTTCCCAATTTGCCAGGGTGGGTGGCACCTGCTGAGGCAAGGGTCCCGGCAAAGGCAAAGCTTCTCCGCCAAGCCCGGCCAAAGGCTCGCGACTGAAGGAGGGTTCCACGGAAGGTTGCTTCAAGGGTGGGCATCCCTGGTCATAGTTTGTTTTTTAGTGTGGTCAATAGGTCATATACAGCATAGATAGATATTTTCTATAGGCTGATATACAACGCTAAAAAACAACCGCTGGATATATGATGTTATATAGCATAGGTTGGCTGATCAACCATTTATCAACAATCATTACCCATGGATCAACCGTTGATTCACCATCGTTTAACCATGGCAGACCACTTACTACAAGGTGGGCCCCCTAGTTTCAAGTTGGTTCATAAATCATTGAACTAGAGAGTTATATGTCCCATAACTGATAGTTCCCCTTGTAAACAACCTAAGTTAACTAACTGGGCCGGGAGTCTCACCTTGTAGGGTGATACCTTCCATTCCGGCGGTGAGTTGATTACTCTTTGGGAAGCGATCCTCTGGAAATCAAAGTCATCTGCGTCCTTCATGGGCAAACCAGCATAAGCCAGCTTTAGATGCTGATTTTTGTTACGCAACCAGGTCATTTTGCCAGAGGGTACACACATTGAGCTCAGCTTGCTGAGACTGAGATAAGTATATATGGATAACACATTGTTTCATGGCAGAGATAGCCCAGTTGTCATTCTTGGATTCAGATATCCAAGCGGTGCTTGCCAGTATGTTTGCAGGGCATGGTCATCCATGGAATTCGGATCTGCAGATCGTCCCCAGTTGATTTGAAGACCACTAGTCATCCCGTGTTTTAAGGCACAATCAGTGGTCAATGATGCTGATCATGTTCACTTGGCAATGGTTGATGATAGTAAATCAGCTTGCTCATCAATAGTAGTGAAGCACGGTTGATGACCTTTTCTTGGATCAGCCTTCCTCACTGGAAAATCCAACGTCTTGATGAACCCGTTAGGAAGACTTTGTGTTGTGAGTTTTCCCTCACAAAAAGGTGTAGAGACTTCAAGAATTGGTCCGCAACACGTTTGGGAGTAGAGACTTGTAATCGTGCTGCCTGGGGAAGTTACCTATACATGCCAGATGGTGATCAACCCGTTGCCAAAGATAGAGCTGCACACGTGCCAGAACCGGACTGTGCCCCCCATGTCTTGAATGTTATACTTTGCAACTCCAAATGCTTGTAATGGTTCGTAGGACCGTTTTGCTGATCCGGATGCCCAGCAACGACAAGTACTAGTGTTCACTACTATCCATCATCTATTCATCACGAACTGCTACCAATCAGCTCATAATCCATCATTCACCAGCTTTAGAAGCATCTTTCACCACCTGAAAGATTGTCATTTAGCCACGCATCGCACACCTTCCCAGCTGAGCTACCAGCTACGGTCTATCACCGTCAGGCGAGTCAGCCCCTGGTGAAGCACCCAAGGGCGGAGCCAAGGGTGGCCCCGCCAAGGGCGGCAAAGGCAAAGGAAAGGCCGAACAGGGCTGCACCCGGCGATGCTGGTTGTGGATCATGTGGTCGGTGATTTTTGTTTAATGGTGAGCCACCGGTTGGTGGTGATGGTCAATTGATGGATGGTTGATGGTGATTTGGTGATGATTTGATGGTTGATTATTTGATGGTTGACCAGCAATTCTCTTTACCAGTTCAACTTGTTGAGATTGTAAGTCAAGCTGTCGCTCTTGTGCGTCCTCACTCTGCTCAATTTGCGACGTCGATGATGTTGCTGACGAACACGATTCTACGTGGTGTTGCACATGGCCTTTATCCGGCTCTACGACTGCAGTTGAAGACGTGATGGCTGCCGGAACATATCGAGATGACGGTTTCTTTCACCTTCCTGGGAAAGTGTCACTGATGATGACACATTTCTTGACGCTCCGGTCTTGGTGTCTACTGAAGAGCACACTGGGATCAATGAAGGTAAGGTTGTGAAGCCTCTTCCGCGTAAGATTTTGGAGCGCATGTTGACTCCACTTCGTCCTCCACATGCAGATGAAGCATTTGTTGGTGGATGTATGTTCGCATGCTTGAAGGCCTGTCGCGGGAAGAATGTTGCGAACTTCATGCACTATGCTGAACAATCTCCTGATCCTGGCGTCGCTTGGATCAGTGACCCAAATGGTGACGGATTGCAGACTTATCCGCATGTTGACCAAGAACATTGATTGGTTCAACATGTTACATTGATTGGTGTCAAGGCATTGTCTGAACATGTTGACCTTGACCAAAGCAACGCCTTCACAGAGTTCATTTCGCTGCCACGGCGTGGGCGTAGCCTTCTGGATGAACAAGAAGCTGCGTGGGTACAGACTTCAAGTGGACCCAAGAAATGGGCAAAATGAATGATACCGATCTTGGCCTCCCTGATTTGGAGGCTTGTGGTTGATGTTGCTTTCTTATCACGCGACCTATGGATGCTGCCCAATTTTTTGACGACATGAATGAATCCGAAATGTGTTATCCCTATTGACTGGACGGTTTTCTCTTTCTTTCAGCAACTACTGACCTATACTTGATTATAAAGTCATGATTCTCTTTTCTCTCAGCGCCACCAGTAAGTCAAACATGCCTATAGCCGATGTATGTCAAATTGTTTCCTTCATGTACATAACAGAGGGTATCTCCCATGTTGACTGGTAGAATTGGTTGATTTTCTACCAGTCCTTCACCCAATACTGCGATGAAACAAGTTTGGGGCAGGAGTTGGCCAGTTTGCCCAAAAGCGAGTGTCACACCAGCCTTCACAGGTCATTCATATGGAGCGCTCTCAAAAAGAGGTACCCCCAAATGGTTGGTTTTACTATTAATTTTAGATGGTGAATAAACTGGATGACTTAGGGTATTTAGGCGCATCTCTATTTTGAGGAACACAATGGCGGTTGATTTCTGTCTACGACAACGACTGGTTCCGTGGAGGATCGGAGTATCATCCCCTTCTCGTCGTTGCTACTTTGGGTTGATCTCCCGCTTCGTGCCTGGCCATATCTACAGTTTTTTTGGGTGATGTTGATAAATTGTTTCAGTCTTGTTATTAGTTGTTGGGTGTGATTGGTAATTGGTTGTCATGGATTTATAAGGATAGTGGGTAATGATGAGTTTTTGATTGATTGATTGATTGATTGATCTTTATTGGTTTTACATTTCCCGCTATCATTGATTATGACAGTCTATTGTATATGAATCATTTTTATTGATTTGTTGGTTGTTGGCTATCACACCATATGCACACACTTTTTTAGATACACCGGTATACGCCAAAAGGTTGTCACATCAAAGTTATGTTATGGTTTTGACAAGTTGTTTTATGTATATTTAAATACATGCATGTTTAATGAACACGTGCACAACATTATATTTTGCACATCTTGTCTTTACTTCAAGATACACGAGGATATGTGCACTTCATTGCATCTATGAACAACTTATTTGATGTATACATGCACCTTTGACCATATCACTTAAAGATCGACAGATATAGTTATGGGTTGTTTCCCTACTATTGATGGTTGATATTGACCCGCCACCATATGTAGCTGGTTGTTATCTCATATTATTGGCGGTATATGCCCTATTATTGTTGTTTTTTCCTATTTTAACAATTCACCAGCTACTATTGTTGGTTCATATTGACCCATAGCCAGCATATAGTTGTCGAACCGTTGGTGCTGGAAATTATCCCCCATCATTAGCCATTGTTAGTGGTTAGATCCCTATGGTTGATGGTTCATATTGACCCACAACCATATTGTTGGTATATCCATTGCTATTGTTGGTCATCATTCCCTATTATTAGCCATCAACCAACTAGTTGACCAACAACCATCTTTGGATTATTGGTTGGTTGGTTGGTTGGTTAACCCTAGTTAGCCCTATTGCTGTTGGTTGGTTGGTTAACCTTGGTTTTTCCCTTGGTTAACAGCCATCATTAACCCTCTACTATTATCGTTGCTTAACCCTTGGTTGGTTGGTTTATCCATTGTTGGTATATCCGTTACTATTGTTGGTCATCATTCCCTATTATTAGCCATTAACCAGCTAGTTAACCCTTGGTTCTTTGGTTGAAGCCTTCCCCACAACCATCTTTTGATTATTGGTTCCTAGCATTGTTGGTCGCGCTGCCAGGCTCAAGTGGAACCCACGAAACCTGAAATGAAACCTGCGCAGGTGGGGGTGCTGCCGGCTTCTGAGAAAGGCTTGTTGAGCCCCGGTAACTGACTGACCAGTTCTTCTAGCTTGTAAAGCCAAATATTGGCTGATTTTCTTAATCGGACTATATCGGACCTATGGGTATTTAGATGTGATGAATTATAAACACTTATATATATATATATATATTATCACTTACGAATAAACTCACAGCTACGGCCCTCACAGCTAGGGCCATTGGTGTCACCCAGGGCCCACGCCATACATCCAACGAACCATATTGGCTAGCTGGTTGTAGAATTTTTGTTGTCTTAAAGTATCGTCCGCGTCGGCAGACTAGTACTGATGTTTTTTTTTAGTATCTATGGTTGATATTATCAGTGGTCAACCAATCAAATAATTGCTTTTGGTCAATTGCTGCCTGGTGATGATCAATGGTATCTTTGCTGGCTGATGAAACTGATTCATCATGAAAGGCTTAATAGATTCATAGCTAGTGGTCAACAACCAACCACCTTGGTCAATCTTGGTTGACCCTGCTAAACAAGCCAGTTGGTTCGAGGATAACAGCTCTCAAAGATTGTTTGTTCATTGTCGCAGTTGTAACTCCATTATGAATCACTGCGTGCACATGAATTCTATGATTAATTATGCATTACATGAATTATATGAATCACTGTGTGCATATGCATTCCATTTCATCTCCATTAGCCACTCTTTGATGCCAAACAACCAGCTGCTAAGTATCACTCTTATCACCCTTGAGTCAGCACCAGTAGCAACTTTGTGTTGTTTGCAGTGACTCCTGGTTATAGAATACTGTGCCTCCTACAATTATTTTGTCACACTTAGCAATCAGTAGTCACAGTTGTTTGTTGCTTACAGCCACTCTTAGCTGCTGGTGCCTGCAATTACCAGTCGCTATACCAGACATTCGATCCAACCGACTTCGCACTGCTCAGCTGACGACAAATTTCCTATTGGCCGTTTTTGAAGTCTTGGAATGGTTGCTTTATCGCCGGTTAATTTAATGGTGATTTACTAGTTAGTGACTATTGATATAGGCAGTATTATAGTGTTTTGGCTACTACGTATTTCCATTGGCCAAATACATTTGGAGGATTTTTGGGTTTAAAGGATTGTTTCTCGTTTGGTTCTTTTCTGGTCTTTGTTTTGGGAAGGAAGGAAGTAAGGAAGGAAAGAAGGAAGGAAAGAAAGAAGGAAGGAAAAAAAGAAGGCAGGAAGGTCAATAACAGCCAACCCTGAAACCCAGAAACCCGATGCCTATAAAAGTGTGACGAGTCATTGCCCAAGCGGACGGAGTGGCATGGCGGGCCAACTGTACGCACCACTACAAGCACAAAAAGAAGCTACCAGGGCTGACAGAGCGGCTGTTCCGAAGCAATAGCAACAACTAGTCCATATCATGAGCCATTAGCCACCATATCATTAACTGCTACTCACTATTGTACCAGCTGTTATTCATCGTATCATGAACCAATGTTTCCATATCAGAACACATCCTTATTCACCATTTTACAATCATTTACTGTACTATCAAACAATATTCACCATATTCATCATATCATGAATCAGTTTTCGCCAAATCATGAACCATTTTTAAGCAAGCAACTAGTGGCATAGCCCTGGCCAGCACCCCCCCAATCGCTTCGACGTTGCGAGGACTTGAAAACGATCCCATGGACTCGTTATGTGTCTCGGTCAAGGGCGCTGCTGTGGTTGTTTTGGTAGTGGTTGGTCATGGTTAAGCATGGTCAAATCAGCACTGTATACTGTACCTACAGTAGAGGTAGGACCGCTGGTTCTTTGATAAGGTTATAACCAACTGGTAATTAACGCAGTGTTTAAAGACGCTTTATGGGTATTCTACGTGAGTTGAGACAAGCTGCTGTCAGGGTCAATCATCCAATGATCGAGAAACAATTTGTATAATTTTCCTCTAAGGGATAAGTATAGTTAACCATAGGCACGACAACCACCGTAGTTCAAGAAGGGTGACAACTACAGTCAATATGTGTTGGTGACAGATGGAATGGCTATATAATAGTAGCCTGGTTGGTGGTCTTTAACATGTCTATTTCATTGTGAACAAATGGTTGGTTGAAAAGCATGTTTTTCATACGGGTGGTTCAACCACCAACCAGTGACCAACATTGTTTGATAGTCTTTTGGTGTGACTGGTTGATCATATGGCCGAGTACTCAACAAGACCCACCCTTGAAAGCTGGCATTGCAGGAGCCTGTCAATCCGAATCCGATTGGGTCAAATACTACAGATCAAGCATCGGTTGGTAGGTGGTTGATCCCATATTCTTGAGCTTCCAACTCTTCAAAATTTAAGTTGGTGTTTGATTTCCTTCATCGACACTATAGGACCTGGTGGGTTTCCTATGACCAGATTCCCCAAGATCCGATTGAAACAAGACACTTTTGCACTAAGAGAACACGGAGGGCAGATCCCAGATTGCCACAAGTCAATTACCTCCAAGATCATCATTCAATGATTGCGGATGCTTGATGCTTATCATCATGAGGAGGTGACCCCCCCCATAGGTACCTACAACAACCATGATATGGGCTTTCCCTGTATAGTTGGTGAATCCCTTATACGTGTTGGTTATTATCCCCTATTACTCTATCATAGGGGATATACCAACTCTAAAATCATAATGTAATAGTAATAGTGTCATTTTAGGTATAATTATCCCCTATTAATCCATATTAACATATCCTATTAAACCCTACATAAATCCCTGATAGAGCCTTTTTAAAACCTACATAAAACCACCATGATATCATGCACCAACCCTGAGTCCTCCAACCGCAGGTAGTTGGTGCGCAAATCCAGAAGGGCGGCACTATCTGGGACCAGGCGCTTGCGGTTGTTTCGGCGGCAGGGTGCCATAGATGTGGAACCTCGGCATTGATGTGGTGGTTTTTCAAGCAGGACCTCAAAGCTATGGTTGGTTTATTACTGTAAATGGTTTATTGCTATCTGGTTTATCAAACAAGATTTGGTTTGATACTATAAATGGTTGATAATCTGGATGATAACTGTGGGGTCCCCTATTTTGAGAAACACCCATGTCGCAGAAATGGTTGATGAACACCCACGTGGCAGAAATGGTTGATGAACAGCCACGTGGCAGAAATGGTTGATGAACAGCCACGTGGCAGAAATGGTTGATGAACAGCCACGTGGCAGAAATGGTTGATGAACAGCCATGTGGCAGAAATGGTTGATGAACAGCCACGTGGCAGAAATGGTTGATGAACAGTCACGTGGCAGAAATGGTTGATGAACAGCCATGTGGCAGAAATGGTTGAAGGAAAATTTTCAGGAAATCCTTACAAGTGGTGCTTCAAAACGGGCTTTTCCCAGGGTTGATTTTCTCATCAACCGATCCAATGAATACAATTGATAATCAGCTGGGAAAACAGTTGGTGAAATGATCAGCTTTGGATAATCAGCGACAATAATAGTGTCGTAGGGACTTTTGATAAACTGGTGAAACAGTTGGTGGAGTTGTTGGTGGATGAATGATAGATTCTTTTCACAAATTGATTCAGGAACCATTCGTTTAAACACTATGGTGCAATTGTCAGTGCATCTTAAACTATGGTGAGGTTTGGTTTTAAGCAACCCGCTGAGTGAACAACTGCTTGAGCCCCGGTGATTGCTGGGTGAACGCTAATACATGATAAGGCTTATGTGTACAGTAATGAAAGTTGTTGTTGAACGGTTATCTAAATAGTCAGATTAGATATGATGAACAAACTATAAAAAGCTGCTGTTAAACAGTCTATTGACACCTTTGAAGCAACACTGACTTTTCCACAGGCGCTCGTCGTTTTTGGCCGTTTTTCCCCGTTATGAACGGAAAAACGGGGGTGGTGATCACCACCCGCCAACCACAACCGTGGCACTTGCTTCGTCTCACCTGGACGGTGTTTGCAGCGAAGGTGAACCAGGTCTATGAAGAGGACCACATCATGGAGGCGCGACAGCGCATGGTTTGAGGCGCATGGTTTTGCTGACGTGGCTGTGGGTCAATATTAATCAACCAAGGGTTAACTAGCTGGTTGATGGTCAATGATAGGGAATGACAATCAACAATAATAGTGGATATACCAACAATATGGCTGTGGGTCAAGGCTTTAAGCAACCAATTTCATGGGGGTACATCACCAACAAAACTATAGGGAAAACGTGCTGGTTGATGATAGGGGAACCAGGGGTACGGGGTGAACTGACCCACAGCCATGTTTAAACAATGATTATATTGATTAGATAAACAAATTCAATGGTAATAATTAGTAGTAGATCATTACTGATTACAATGATTATGCATAATCAAATTAAGCAAACCATGATACAGAATTTGATTATCAATTATCGTCAGATAGTAAATGATAATGAATGGTCAAGCATGATGGTTAATCTGCATCGACCATGATAGTAAAACCATGATAATTCATCTGATGATTGCTGATGATGGTTAACAATGATGGTTAATCTGGGTGGACAATGATAGTAGATGGTTCATACCGGTTAAGAAGGGTGTTGTAAGCAATAATGATGATGCTGACGGGAAATAATGCTTGAACGTGTTGTCCGCAACCCGGACATTCGACCACCCCCCAACAAGAGAGGTCATCAAATGTCCGAACCCCGCAAAACTATCATCAGTTTCATAGATACCTCACTAGGGGGGAATGCTTGAGGATAAGGGTCATCAAATATCCCACCGCCACAAAAAAAATATGTTTCAAAGATACTTCCATTTGGGAACTACTTGGACAAAAGCTACTTCTTAAGCATATGGGTCACCCACCCACCCAAAAATATATGCTGTATGTTAGATCTCCAGTTGCAGGTGGTCGAACGTCAGGTTGCAGCCAACATGATTAATAGTAAATACTGCTAAGGATTTCATCGTGATAGTTCCAAGTTGAAAAAGTCATTATTATTGGCTTGATATTCTTTACTTGGTAAGAGTTAGTTGAAACTAAATAATGCGTAGTTATTGTCATTCATGGCTGTAGCCTGTTCATGTTTAATGAGTCCTTATGTTGACCTTAATATGGATGATAAATCATTGTGGCTAGATTCCATCATGGGTTTGAGCATATCGCACGTCGGTGTGTCAAATACCAAGCAATCCTTGCACCGTTACTCAGCGTCTCAGCAGGGATGTAGGCTACCAATCATCACCCAGGATGCCGCTTTCCTTTTCAAAAACTCAAGCCTCACCCAAGATGACATCCAGTGTACCCAGGAAACTCTTGTAAGTATTTCTGTGTTTCTCAAAATGGGGGACCCTAAAGCTGGTTGGTTCATCATTATAGATAATTTCATTACGGGGTGATTTGGGGACCCCGGTGTTTGAAACATGCCACCATTTAATGCCGAAATGCTAATCATATCATATTTCCAAATGCCACCATTTGCAAATGATTCACCATTTGTCAGAAGCATGTTGGTTCTCTTCATGCCGAAGATGTCCATGAGACACCAGCACCAGCACCTCATTAGCCGGCAGCTCATACTCTACAAGCTGGCGGACGTGCCCTTGCTAAGTACCTGGTTTGGGTTTGTGGTGCAGAATGTGCGTTCAGAAATGTGCTTGTGTACAACGTATGGCTATGGGTCAAAACCCTGTACCCCTCGTTCCCCATCATTAACCATAATTTTGCCTACAGTTGTGTTGGTGATTATCCCCCATTAGTTGATTGATTAATATTGACCCATAGCCATAAGTCAATGGTCAGACACCCCCCCTTCAACCTAACTTCACACCGTTCAGATCAGCTCCAGGAATGAAGGTGGACATAATATGTGGGCTTGGAACCGCCAAGTAGGCAAGGTATAAAACTCCCCAACTCATGTACTAATCCATTGCTCCAGATGCAAGTGACTCTGGAGATGGAAAGATATGGTCAATAATTTCCATGCTTTAACTGTATCCCTGTCAGTCCCTCCCGAAGTAAAAACTCCCAACATCGACCTACAACACTCTCACGACGCGCAGCACACAGCACAGGTATCGGCTAGATGGAACACTCACCCGAGTTGGGGAATTTGCGTCTCCGCTTCCCTAACGGGGCCCAGGTCGTTGGACCCTTTTGTTTTTTCCAAAGGCACGCCCATTGAAGAGGAATTGCAGGATCATACCTACACTGTTAGCAAACTTGAGGATTGCATCTATATGTAGGCTAGTTCCCCGGGCATTGGCACAAACTCAGCTTTGCCCACTCTCACCGGTGCTGATTTTGGTTGGCAGGTCCCACTTTTCGTTTTTCCTTTTTCAACGCCATATTTCCGCTCTATGCGTTCTCTTGCTGGTTGGTGTCAAGCAAATATGACTCGATTGGCCACCCTCAGGGATAAACGCCAAGGCTCCAAGGTCGTCAGTAGTATGATCAGTCACCGAACGAGGAAACGAACAGCTGGGGCAACCGCCCGTGCTGATGATGAATAAGTAATTGTGACGGTGAATCCTCGTGTTGATGGGGTATCATCAACCATGTGTGGCATATCAAGTGTTACCATTTCACTATTTGATTTAAGGGATTTATCAAATAGGATTGTTGGCCAGCATGAGCCATTATAAACCATCACGTATCATTATTGATTGCATTTTTTGTATGTAGATTGTTATTCTTAAATTCACAAACATATGCTTTCTCTATATAGAAATAAACTTACTTGTTTTTTTTAATGTATGAGTATTTTTACTTTTCATATGCATACCAGACTAATTACTTCTAAGATATAAACATCATCATTTTACATCTATCAACCGTTACCCACGATCAGCAACGGTCAACCATCAGCTACCGATCAAATAACCAGCGTCAACCATCACATAACCATTAATTAGTAAATTAATTAGCCATCAACTAACCAGTATACTAGCCATTGTATAAGTACTTGGCACATCCCCTAGAACTGTTGATTATGTTGATTACTATCCCCCATTATATCTACTATGATTTCTGGCCGGGTGGTTATATAATCATAGGTATGGTTAACCATCAACTGACCATTGGCCTGGCTTACCATATGCTAGTGATCTTTTTCATGGCATCGGCCAGCCGCTCCGGAGGCCCTGCCAATGGAAGAGATCGAGCAACGCTTTGGGAAAGCGGTGGCTTCAGGACCCGTTCAGTCTCGGGCAATTCTGGTTCGTTTAGGAAGATTCCTGCGTTAAAGCATTTAATGTTGAAGTAGTGACAAAGTAATGGCCGAGTAATAGTAATGGTGAAGTATTGGTAAAGTAATGGTAAGAGAGTGGTAAACGATGGCTGATCATGTTTCAATCATTGGTCTTCATGCCTCAGGCTTCCTAGGAATGGAGAACATATGCATTGTTATCTATCCACAACGGCATATGCTTAAAACATTCAATAACAATAATTATACCATGACCTATGGCTATAAAAAGAACGTTTATTGCCATTGTCATTTATCTCAAAAACCATTCAATAACCCATGGCTATTTGAGCAGATGGGGCCTCCACGCAGTCACCTCAACTCCACAGGCAGGCGGCATCTCACCCTATGATGTGGTCTGCGGACCAATTCCGCTCGGATCTTCGGTGATCTGCTGACCGAGGAGCACTGGCCCCATCAGTTGACGGTCGTTGGTGCACACCTACGACGAGCACTGCTCAGACCCGGCTACAAGCGGACGCCAGAACCGGTCGCAGCAGTTCAAGTGGCGGAGTTCCTGAGCGCGGCGTCGCCTTGTTGCGGCTTGTGAGACCTTCCCTGCCATGATGCCTCTCTGGTGAACCCCCAAGGGTCATCACATGTCATGGGTTGCACTGCATCGATTTGCCACATCAGGTGCACCTACTTCAAACGATGCTGGGAGCATGCCAAGTTTGTTGCATGATGTGGGACAGGGGCTCTCCATGAATCGATTTCACCAGCTGCTTCATGTGTTGCTCCATGTGTGTGTGTGTGTGTGGACTTGTCTGCTTGAGTTGAATGCTAACCAATCATTGTTTTGTTTGAGCATGTTTGGAAACATTGAATAGGCGTTGTGAACAGTTGGTGTTGGTTGATTATGCGTGGAAAGAAAGTTTATAAACACATTAGCAGCACTTGGTTGATTCTACCGATTGTCAATCAAATTTGTTTATAATCATCATGATTCGGGATTTGATTGATTGGAATCAAAACATGGTCGAAAACACCTGGAACTCAATTGGTTCGAACATAGGCATCACCACCTGACATCGCTCAATGGAATTCGAAACTGTCTCCCTTGCTGTACGAAACCTGTGGCCGTGATTGTCCCCGACCCTTGTTGCATGACTATTCTGCGATTGACCCATAGTTTTGGGGTTGTTGGTTATTGTTACCTGTCAACCCCGATCTTTGTTCACCATTAATGGCCCTCAAGAATCAATACATATTTTTTGCCATCTAAAATTGTCAAGATGATGTTTTTGGTGATTATCAACAATGAGTGATGGGAACTACTCTACTTAAACCTTTATTGGTCACATCTCCTGAATCACAAGTCATCGGTTCGTTAAACCGTTGTCAACCAGGAAACATGACATTGATTGGGCCATGAGATGACCTGTACAAATACCAGTATGGAACATCATTGAGGGGACAAAATGGGGTCCTCAGTAATGTTTGTTAATATCTGTTTTTTTCTTTATCCTACGGTCCTACTGTTGAAAGTTTTGACTTGAATTTGTAGCGTTTGTCGTTATTCCAACAAATATAGAATATATGTTTACATATTTATCTATTTAACTTTCACAGACATACTATAAAGCAGCCTGTCTCTCCAATGATGTTAGCGTAGATCTATCATGACCAGCCAGTATCAAAACCATCAGACCTTTAAGCAGGTGTCACAGCTTTACCGGTCAAAAACCGTCCATTTTAACCCTCTTACATATGTTCACTTGCACTACCTCCAAGACAGTTGCGTTTCCCAGTCCTGGACGATTTCATCACCACTCTTTTTGATCAAGACATCACTGAACATGTTTGTATTGATTGACCTCTACAGTAGTTCTGCTACACAGTACTTCGGGATTGTTTGCCCTTTTGAGTCAATGCCACCGCGACTATCAACATCATGATCGTCTTCGACATCATCATCTTGCGCAAGAGCTCCATGAGTAAGTTAGTGTTCACGGTCGAATTGTTTCAGAGCATTGTCCATCACGAGCGTAGGCAATTTTCTGATTCGAGAGCATTTCTGGGGCTGCATTAGTGGCCAAACACGTGTATTTTGTTGGACGGATATGGCTTCGGGCATGCATGGTATACCGCAAATGCTCACTCCCTTCCTACCAAAGTGGTCCTATTTGAATGATCGGAGGGCATCCAATAGAATTTATTAAGACAACTTATATCTGAGCCAAAGTTTCTGAAAAATTCTCTCTGGCTTCACAACGGCAGGAAAAGTGGCAAACACTGCAAAGAAAGAGCCAACAAAACCCAAGAAGCTGGGCGAAGGATGTGGATCGTCAGGGAAACAATGGCTGCCACAGCGATCATCGGTTGTAATGGTGACGAAAAAAGCTCCTATGTGATAGAGCTTAGCCATGGTTGTATGATGCTGAATGTTGGTTCATTCCCCTTCCGCGGACAATCCCAGCAGCGACAATGGTGAGTGATGGTTGATTCTTGGCGGCGGTTGGGTAGCGACCAGTCAATTTGCTTAACAATTTGTGGAGAAATGGTAATGGTTGATGGTTCACTTCAGATCGTTGGTGTGAACTGGAATCATGGTTGGTTCATGGTAATCCGAGAAAAGTGGCTGGAAAGTCACCATCTCTGATAGGTACAGCAGCTAACGGTGGTTGTTTGTTTCTATGCTAACCCACCGTACACACTGTCACAAAGCACTATGAGGTGGCACATGGTAAGCCACATGTAGTGATTGAACCTGTTGGGTATGATAAACCGCAAGGGTTGTAATATACAGACCGCAGACATGGACATTCACAACACTTACATGCATATGGCCACATATCCACGGAAATTTGTATCCATGTATGCCTATACATATACATATGTGCTTATACCTACAACTTGCCGGCTTCTTTTTAGATATACATATGATTGATTGTTGATTAATTAATCTACTGGTCCTATACTTATTTATTGAATAAGTCTTATTTCTGTGCGAACCGTACCACATCCCCTGATGGCGACCAGCTGCTAAGGACCATAAAGTTACAGAGTATCGCCCCCGAGCAGCGCTTTCAGATCGAAGTTTGTCTTCGTTGCGCGGCAGCAATGCGCCATGAGTGTTGACTGGAAGGATCAGTGGTTGATGATCAGTGGAAAGTGGCAGCAATTAGTGAAAAATAGTGGTTAACTAGGGTGGTTAGTGATATATATTGGTTAGTGGATAATGGTGTTTAATCACGGTGGTTTACTGGAACGATCATTTCTGGAAGGATCATATCTGGAAGGATCATTTGAAGATATTTGAAGTATATGTCTTCCCTGGCATGGTTAAACATTTAGATTGAACAATCCAGTACTGGTGGTTTATCGTATCCCCCACTTCTTGAGAAACCCAGCTTTTTGTGTTTGCGCACTCAGCCACAGGGCAAGCATCAAGGGTTGCAATCGCTTTCCTCTGTGTTGTGACCGCAGATAACTGAACTAGTCTTGGTCAAGGGTTACTTGACGAGGCTTGACTATGATAGATGCTCAATGACGGTACACGTTGTTCACTTGCTGGCCGGTGAATCAGCAAAGATTGCCAACAAGCAGTGCCAACGAGATGCAGCAAAAGCTTCACGCTAACCAACAGTTTGGCATCTAGCCAACCACCAACATCATGCGAAAATCAAGCAGCAAACAACATGATGAATCATTGTTCTACCAACATCATCAGCTTCAAAATAAGCATGGTTCTACTTGGATGTGCAGCTGGTGTTATAACCACGGTAACTAGGGTAGCTGAACTGACCCTGAACAAAGCATGGTGCTACCAACATCATCAGCCGATTGGGTTCAGAATCTAGAATCATCATTTTCTATATTAATAAGTATACCTTAGTTGATCAATGTTCTTAACACAGAATTGTAACGTCCTTGATAAGTGCATTCATCAATCACCAACCAGTGATTATAGGTACTCCTAGCACTTCTAGACTTGCCAGTTGGTGGGTTCAATATCACCAACTAGTTGAAACCACCAACTCGTATACCAATCAACCAGACATCATGCTTGCCTCGACAACAGCTCCTTTGAGGCACGCTGCCGGTGAGCCTCAACACAGGAAGCAAGGCTGTACGTGCCATTCAGGACGCAGAGAAATGATGGGTGGTTAGTAAACCCAGGTGGTGATTCAGTAGTGGTTGATGGGTATGGTTAGTGGATGGTTCATTCATAGTCGATGGGTATGATTAGTGGATGGTTCACTAGTGGTTCATTGATGGTCAACTACTGGTTGATTCATCACTAATAGATGATTAACTGATGGTTTATTGATGATTGGTTGATGCTTAACTAATGGTTACTTGATGGTTCACTAGTGTTGGATTGATGGTTGGTTGATGGTTCATTAATGGTTGGTTGATGATTTGCTGATGGTTCATCAATGATGGATTGATGGTTGATGATTGATGGCGCATTATTGGTTGGTTGGTGGGTAATGGTTGCAGAATAAGTGGTTGATGACAGGTATGGTTCGTCATGGTTGGTGGTCACTCATGATCCGTACCGGGTAGCCCGGTATGGCTGGTGCAGTTTGAAGATGGTGGAATTTGTGGTCATGAAGATATGCTTCACACATATCCTCAATTGTGGTTGATTCAGTCATGGAGATGGGGTTGATTCAACCATGGTAGCATTATTTTGTGCATATGGTTCCTGAAGTGAATGGTCATGAAGATATGTGTGAAACGAATGGTGAGCTGTCGAGTGTTGATAAAGAAGCTGATGATAATTACTTAGTATGTATGAACGGATTCTAATATCAACAGCGATCATTGACTAAAAATATAATCATCCATATATAGTTGATTTTAGGTGAATAGTACTTTTGATTGATGATGGCTCATGTAAGGTTCTTGTTGACAATGACTAATTATGATTTAGGACCGTTGCTAAATACAAGTGAATATATGATGGCAGATTGTTCAATGACTGGTGCTAATAATAGTGGTAACAAAGGATTGATAATGTTTGAATATGAAATTGCATCCTTTCATTGCCACTATTGCTAGTAGGAATCTATGGATTCAAGTGCAATCATTCTATTTCATACAAGATTCCAAGGATCTTAGATACCCTCCAGTTGATCATGTATGATCTTGGTTGGTGATTGATTTGGTTTGATAGTTGATTGCGACTATGACTATGTTGGTGGATCATGATGTTCAACCGAGGCCCTTAGGTAGTCTGACTACTGAAATTCCACCTTGAGATGATAGATGGTGATCCACAATGAACCATTAAGCAGCCGTTAAGTAGTCGCTAGCCAACACAACCAAGGTAACAAGCAGTAGGGATCAACAACGATCATGGTTTGTAAGGCTTGCCCATGGGAATTAGGCATCATGCATCAAGGGTTGTGCTGTGTTTGGCGTGGTTACCGTGTGGAAGTTCCATGATTAAAGTAAATGCTGAATTTCCAACCATGGATGGCCCAGTTTTAACAATAATCATTAGCAACTAAGAAACTAGTGTGGAACCGTCAGAGTATTTCGGTGAGCAAAAGGGTTGTAGCAAAAGTGTTTCTCAGTTGTTTTTCGGGTCAGTGATGGCCAGCAGCCTAGTTCACCCACTTGTTGCCAATTAATACCCTCATGTTGTCAGAAGGCCTTGAAGCATGCTGGGAATGAACAAGTATCAAGCTCGCGGCCTTGCAAAAGTATCAAATGAAGATGGAGCACATGTCATTGCTCGAAGATGGTCACAGGTGCCGAGCATCGCCGCCGCCTTCCTCAAGGAATGTAGCCGAGCCGAGCCAGGAGACGCGCCGCAGGGATGGCTGGTGCTCCAGCGCCCGGCTTCAAGAGATTGAAAAGGCAGCATTGATTGTGAAGTTTTGCTGCGCAGCGATTGATTTGAAGCGGTTGCGCACTTCTCAATGTCCAGAGCAGAACGAACTCCTGGGAGATCTGCGCATCTTGACGTCGCTGAAACTGCTGGCGCAAGCGGCGAGGCAGGAACTCATCCCACGATTTATCCACCTTAGTTAAGAGAAATACGTTATTTAACCATGAGTACAAACGAGTTTATCAACGTTGTTGATAAACCATCATCAACCTTTAGTGTGAACAATGAGGAACCATGATCATAACTATGATCTGACTTATTATAGTTTCAATTGGAATGACAAGATAATTATGATTATCATGTCTTAATCTATATTATTTTCTTAATCATGATTGTGATAACCATTGTTAATATAATATATGTCTTAACCATTTAATGTCTATAAAGAAACATTATTAACCCAGAGTTTTATAGTAATATTATTACTATCAATCAATGTAATATATGTCTTAACCATATAAATTACTTATTTTCTCCCCGAGTTCTGAAAGTTTTTGGATCGCTTCCTTCCACCGTTCCGATTTTGAGGACTTGGATCGCACGGTGCTGAACAGCTGCGAAGCACTCAGCTCGCTGCGTCGCTTCCTGTGCCCCAGCGAGGAGCAGGTGGGGCCGGGGCGACCTGGGAGGTGGTGAAGCATGCAGCTGGTTGAGCTGGTGAGGTGGTTATGTTGGGCTGATGCATGCATGGAGGTGGTGGTTGAATGGTGGTTCTTGAGGGTTATGGTTGTTGAAGGTTATTTTTGGGTTGGTTACTTATCAGGGTTAACAATGATTAGAAATCATTCTGCCTACTAATCCCAGCTGATGTGAGTTTTTGCTGTTTTACCAGGGTTTTAGCCACTGTTTTGAGAGAAAACACTGTAATTTACAGTGGTTTATGATGTTTTTTAAAACACATCCCCAGGAGGGAACGTTCTGCATAGTTATCATGATTAATGGCAATAGTGGTTAACCATGGTTTATGATGAAATAAATCGTAAAAAAATGGTTCCAGTTCATCATCCATATCACCAACCGCTACCAACCATCATTGCCCAGTGGTCAAGCTTTATCAACCATGATCAACCACTATCAATCGACATCATTTACCTTATTAACCATCCATGCTAAAGTTATCATGGTAAATGGCAATGGTTAGTGGTTAACCATGGTTCATGATGAAATGAACAGCAAGTAACCATTACCAGCCATCATTATCCATATCACCAACCACTACCAACTATCTTTACCCGGTGGTCCAGCTTTATCAACCACTATCAATCACTATGAACCGACACCGCTTACCTTTTCAACCATCAATGGTACATGTTATCGTTAATGTTATCATTCCCCATTGGTCATGCCTTACCAACCACTATCCACCGACATCATCCACCATGCTGGGACCATGGTCGACCATGGTCCACCACCATCCACCATGGTCCAACTTCATCATCCACCATCATCCACTGGTTGGTGGTTTCAAACATGTTTTTCCTTAGTAATCATTAACATTTTTTTCGTGGACAAGCATATTTTTCATAGGGGTTGAAACCACCAACCAGATAAAGAGCCAGTGTTACCAACTGTACTTTGGCAATCAACTACTTAAGAACTGGGGCATTGAGTTCCTGCACGAACAACTCCAGATACACCAAACGGTTGTTGGGGTTGAAACCACCAACCAGATGATCATCATTAACCACTACAACCAAATCTAACACTTATTAACCATGAATAACCACTAGTTAACCATCATGGTCCAGCACCATCCACCGTGGTTCAAGTTGATCCACCATCATCCACCAACCAGTCCACCATGCTCCACCACTCCCCATCCTTCACGTCCAACCGCAAGGCCCAAGAGCTGGCACACCGACGCCGTGCGGCTGCCGACGACGCGCCGTCACTGGGCGCAGCGACGTGCCGTCACTGCGAGGTTTTTTCGGGTGGAGAGAAAAGGGTTGTTTAATGAATTTAACAACTGTTAATTCACTAAATAGCTAATGCTAATGTTATTGATAACAACTGTTAAATCACTAAAGGGTTGTTCATTTGTGAAATATTCATTGAGGGTTGTTTATTGAAAACATAGCAGTTGCTAATTGATTATACATTGATACTATAGGAGTTGTTAGTTGATTTTGAATTGATAACATAGGAGTTGTTAATTGATTTTAAATTGATAACATAGGAGTTGTTAATTGATTTTAAATTGATAACATAGCAGTTGTTAATTGATTTTAAATTGATAACATAGGAGTTGTTAATTGATTTTTAATTGATAACATAGCAGTTGTTAATTGACTTTAAATCGATATCATAGGAGTTGTTAATTGATTTTGAATTGATAACATAGGAGTTGTTAATTGATTTTTAAGTGATAACATAGGAGTTGTTAATTGATTTTAAATTGATAACATAGGAGTTGTTAATTGAGTTTAAATTGATAACATAGGAGTTGTTAATTGATTTTTAAGTGATAACATAGGAGTTGTTAATTGAGTTTAAATTGATAACATAGCAGTTGTTAATTGATTATAAATTGATTATTTAATTGTTTTTTTTCGGGTTGTCAATTGATTAAATAACAGCTGTTAATTTGTTAAATATTGATTAGCATTAGCTGATACAAATTAACAGATTTAACAGCTGTTAATGAATTTACACCATTGACAACGCAACTTGACATATGCTTGTTAGTGTTGGGGTTTAGCTGATTGAAGATACAAATAGCCATTGTTGGCTCAAGTATAGGAGTCCTATACATGGAGGAGGACTCTGACGCCGGTGCTGACGACTGGATAGTTGTGCCTCACAGCGAGGCAAGCACTTGGGCGCTTGTTGACTTGGATCCTTACACAATGAACGATCCAGCTCCTCCACAACGGACTCCTGGTTCTCCGACTGTCAAACCTGATGTTGGCAGAAGGGACTTGCTCGAAGCCGTGTATGACCTTCAGTTGAAGGAATACTGGCTGGCAACCAAGTTCTTTCACCTTGATGAAATGCTTTCAAAAGGTGAGTTTTACGGGAGAAGCCAGCAAGAGGTTGGCGCAGAGAGAGGCGACACAGCCTCGCAGCTCATGGCTGTTTCAAGGGACAGGGCTTTTGCTCAGAGGATTGCAAACGTTCCCACATCTCCTACTTTGACAAAGGTGAACTTGGACACAAACAATCCCGACACCTTGCCTGTTGCACAGGGAGGAGTCTTTGATGAGTTGAGCAACATCCGGGCATTTGAGGCCAGGCAAGCAGTTGCTCAACAGCCTACCCCTCCAGATGTCTCTAGGATCTATGCAAAACTCGACAACCTGAAAAGTGACTCCAAGGTGAATGACTCAGCCGTGCAGCAAATGCGCGACTTTTCTTCCTCTGTGGGAACTGAGACAGCTGGGCTGCTAGGCATCTCTGACCGATTTGGCAATTCATGGGGGATAATACCAACAAAATCAGAAGGAAGAAAACGGCTAATGATGGTACACCGGGGGTACAGGGTATGGACCCACAGCCATGTTAGTCATTTTGTTTTATTGATGCGGATGGTCTACTGGGAACGAGGGATGTTTTTTGTTGATGAGGATTTTGTACTGGTACCCCTGCTTGTAAGCACCAAACATTCAAATTCACCAACTATGCGTTCACACAGTTAATGGTGGTCATTGGGTTTTGACTCAAAGTACCCTTGTTCCTGGACAGCTTAGCATTGTTATCCAGGATCAATAGTTATTTTCTTTAAATGAATCATCTTCAAAAACGGTCTATCGATGACAACCATGAATGAACCACGATTATCCATTACGATCTACTACATCCATTGTCAGACTAGTGAAATCATCCATTCCCAACCAACGCTATCAATGTTTCTTGGTCATCATGGGCGTTGTCAAACAGCTTTTCAAATTAGAATATTCATGATCACCAATTTTCCACAACCACGTTGACCCATTCACCAACATATATCAACCATTTAGCAGATATGATTCTATCATCATGGTTGAAAATTTATGAATCGCAGAGATCCAATTATTACAAATACAAACTAGTTGTGTACGCTACTACCTTTTGATTTCCATGATGTATGTACTACATACCATCATGTTCTTTGGTATTTGGTAGCATATAGAGTGGAGACAAGTGCAAAAGTTGCGAAAAGTTACCATTGTGAACCATGATCATTCAATTATGACATGAAACCATAGATATAAGATGATAAGAATAACGATAAGTTGAATATTTATGTATATATATCTATATACGCCTGTGTTTACCCTTTTGCACCAGTAAAAAGCAAGGACCATTTAGTAATCATATATTGGTCATTTACGAACCACATAAAGTGGTATATATCCGCCTTTATTTTTTCACAACTACAAAATGCAAACCATCAGTTTTTATTATTGATTATATTACTGGTAATACTCTTATGCACCATTTTAATATATGATGTGTCATGATATGTTTTTCTTTTATGAACTATGGCTCGCCATGATATGGTTATTAGTTTTTTTCATGATGACGGTTATTCAGTAGTCAGTGTTATATATGTTGTTTTTTCTAGTTATTCATTTGTATGATTAAATAACTATGGTTGTTTATGTTTCATGATCGTTGTTTATGTTTCATGATTGTCAATTATATGTTATTTAATCATAGTTCTAGCTGATGGTTATAAAGATTGTGATTAATCAACCGTTTATTGCATTGTTAATTACATAATCATTTTTAAGTGGCTCTGGGTCAAAACCCCGTACCCCTGGTTCCCCCATCATTACCCATTGTTCTTCCTAATACTGTTGGTTATGATCCCCCATTTCTGGTTGGTTAATAGTGACCCATAGCCCATAGCCAAATAACTGATGGCTAATTACACATGTTATGTAGCTGATGTTGACCTGCGCCCTAAGAACTGCTCACAGTTTCGTACGTAGCGAGGTTTCAACCCTTGATCTGGGATCCAGTGGAGCAGTACATGGAGGAGTCGATCGAAAACCGGTGGTTTTCGTGGTGGTTGATATATGGTTGCTTACTAAATGGTCCTTTAAATGGCTTCTAAATGGTTTGTAAATGGTTTCTCAAGGTTGATGTATGGTTACTAAGCCGTTACTAAAGGCTGATGTATGGTTGACATATGGTTGATATGTGGCTGATCATCATGAGTCGTGATGGTGACAACAACCATGATTGGCTATTGGTCATTATTGAGTAGTTTCCACATGTTGGTTATTGGGCGTTTCTCAAGCGATAGGGGACCCACATATCATCCCCCCAGTTCTTCCTAGATTTCCAGTGACGGATTGTAGGGGGCCCCCGATTGCAGAATCGCCCACATGGTTGCTAACAATGATTCCTGACGACGGTGGTTATTAAATTAGTTGGCTATTACTATCAACCAACATGGTTGTTCATTGGTTATTGATAAATAAGGGGCGTTCTGATTAGATCAGCAATTGGTTTCAATGTATAATGTTTGTTGAACAGCAACAGTTACCAACGACAAGAGTTGTTCACAACAATGGATGATAACAACAAAGGTTACTAGCAGAAATGATTACCAACAATTGACGCCAAAAGTTTTTTATTTTTGCGTTAGAGTTGATCAACAATGGTTATTATCAGCAACGATTGTTCACTGGCTGTTACTATAATGAATGGCAATCATTTTGGATGATTGCAAAACAACGGTTGTTAAGAAGAATAATCCTTCATTATATACTAGAACGAAACATATTCTTACAAATTTGGTTCGCAATGGTTTCCGAATTATGGTTGGTCAACCTTCCTGCTTATCAAGAACAGGAAACATCATCGTTATTTTGGTCCACGTACACTATCCCCAGTTTTGACTCCAAAATATTTTTTGCGAAAGCAATCATTAACCATTATGAATCACCAGTGGATTGCTTGTCCTTGCACTTGTCGTTTCAGCTCCTCTCGTCACGCTCGCTCCAGTTGCATGCTATCATGATGGCTTCTTGATTTTAAACGTGGACAAACAGCTTGCGAATGAACTGGTTGATCGAGGGGAAGGCAAAGGAACCAACCATGACTGGTTGGTTGTTTCAAACATTTTTTATTTTCACTAGTAATTATTAAGAATTTGTTGGTTGACTAATTCGAATTGTTCATAAGGGTTGAAACCACCAACCAGATGATCATTAACTGTGATTATGAGTTTGTTCCTAAGTTCTTCAATCATCAGCCATGCATTAGCCACTTAGAAGCCATTATTAGGTATCAATAAAGCCATGATTAAACCATCAAGCTAACCATTTGTTGAACCATCAAACTCACATTTCAGCATCAAACTAAACCATCAAACAAACCATCACAAAGCTATCATCAGCCATTCATTGGTATGAAGCCATGTGAATCAAACCATTATTAAACCATCAAGCAAACCAGCATTTAAACCATCAAATTGAACCATTCCTTAGTATTAAGCCCTACCAAACCATCAAACAAACCTTAAACTGAGCCATGATTAAATGATCCATTTGGTCTTAACCATCATACTAAACCATCAAACCAACCATTCCTTGGTATTTCCCTGGTATTAAGCCATATGGTGGTTTCTCAAAATAGGGGAACCCCCAAATCATCCAATATCAATCATTTACCATAATAAACCAACAATTTTTGGGGCCCCTATTTTCAGAAACCACCATATGAAGCCATGATCCTACCATCCAACCATCCAACCCACGCACCCCTTGGCACGCGCCATCCAACTCCACCCGCTAGGAGCTACTAGCCATCAGTGGCTGTGCCCAACGCCTGAGCTGCTGGGAGTTCCTGTGACTCGGCGCTGAAGGCTGCGGTCGGTGGTTGAGCTTAGAAGGTGGGGCCTCCCAGTTATAGGTTGGTTAGTTATAGTAACTAGTTATTAGATATAGCTATACTAGAGTTATAGGTTATAGTTATGTTTATATACTAGAGTTATAGGTTTTAGTTATGCTATACTAGAGTTATAGGTTATAGTTATGCTATACTAGAGTTATAGGTTATAGTTATTTTTTTAGTAATATAACAGGTATACCATAGTAGGTATATGCTAAAATCCCGGTTATAGTTGTAGGTAGTAGTTATAGGCAATGGGTTATACTTATAGTTAATAGTTATTCCATATGGTTTTGGTTTATACTTATAGCTATGTATAGTTATACTAGCTAGATAATAGGAAATCGTTTTAGTAATGCTAGATATTTATAGGTAATAGTTATGTTTAGATATGGTGACCAGTTATAGGTAACAGGTATAGGTAATATTATTGGTTAGTGGTTAGTAGACTCAGGATATAGTGATACTTGATAGATATCCTGGGTAATGTAACTATCTACGTTGGGTACTACTTTCGATTATGTAACTATCTACTGTCAGGGTTATTTTGGGGTACTAGTTACTATTATGTAACTATCTAACAAAATCGAGTTATATCCACCATTTGCCTGGTATTTCCCCTCCTTGTATGTTACTTTGGGTAAAATCTGACGGCTATAAGGATGGTTGATTTGATGGTGCATTTGATGGTTGTAATAGCGTGAAAAGTTCATGGTTTATGATGGGTCACAATGCTTGTAATAGTTGGCAAATTTCATGGCTAATGATGTGTAATCATAGGTAACAATGATTGATGGCATTTTATTACTTAAGATTTAACGATTGTATGATGGTTACCCTTTGGTGAACCAACATGGCAATGGAAATTCCACTAGTTTGTTAGGAAAACCCTGGGAAATCAACTATAACTGGTGGATTTTTCATTGCTATGTTAGATCATCAGAGGGTAATGATAGCATAAATGAAGTTCGAACCCCCGAAACGGCACGGCTTCATGTAGCAGCATTCTCAGGACATCCAAGTAGCTGGTAACCATTCAGTGGGTGAATTTCTCTGAAACGCCACTGCCCCAATGTCCAAAACGGGGCCCATGCTCAGTGGTCACCAGGTGGGAACAGGGGATTGGGAGGTCGTCCAAGGCAACAATTCGGCCTCACGAAGGTCCCTTCCGAGGGTTTCAAACCCCGGCTTGGTCTTGCCGGGCAGCCCGGTCAGCACTGGAAGAGATCCGGCGAGTACATCAACTTCAAAACAGCCGAAGATTGCTTTCTTGTGAAACATGGACGTTTCGGAAAAAAACTGACATTGCACACATGATGAAGATGTTGTCCACAGCGAAATGCAGTGTGTGGTATGTATGGCGCCGCAGTGGCAGATGGAGCGGCAAATGGTGCTTCTGGCGTTTGAAGGTGTCTGAAGGCCCTTGAAGGATGTTCATGGAGACCAGTCGGAGCATGAGTTTCATGAGTATTGCTGTCCACACGGAAGTACTCCCGAAAAATAGCTGTTGTCCATGCCCCTCACACCATGCATATGACATGCTGGAGATGGCACAGGCACTCTTTTTCTAGACATCATTCAGCTGCAAGCCATCAGGCTTGCTGAAGTGATAGAGCGCAGCAACCATGTATCTACACATGATTTTCTCTCCATGCTTCCTTGCTGAAACTAACAAAGTTATAACCCCCAAAGCGGCATCGCTTCATGTAGCTTCCGCATACACATCAAAGTAGCCAGTGCCTGACCATTCACTGGGTGAACTTCTGAAGGGGCATGAAATGCAACTTTTCTCAGCTCTAAAACGTGGCCGCCCATGGTTGGTGGTTAAGAATGATGGCTTGATATGTTTATGTATTGATATATTTCATGGTTCATGTATGTATACTTATTTACATATATATATGTATATATTTATGTTTTTTCATTTAGGGGTCACTTATTTTGAGAAAGCATCATATGAATCATATGGGTACATAACAGTTGACATTGGTCCCCAGTTGTTAGACCATTGCAGCTTCAAGTTTGCTTGTAATTCCCTGGTGGAAAGCAATTCCCATCAAAGCAAGTGGTATTGGCTGTTACTCAACACACCCAGAGCCAGTTTCATTCACCATGCAGGAAAGAATCTACCTGTCGACCCTCTACCTGTACATGATTGGGAGAGATTCCTTTGAACTACCGGGTATTGACACTGGTATGGCACTAATTCGTGACTACTCAACAACATGGCTAATCATCTAAAACAAGTAAGTGATCATCAATTATGAACACCTGTAGATCAACAGCATGACAAGACGATAAACATTGGCGGACTGTTGATGCGTTGCTGAAACCCAGTTTTGAGAAGTCCTTGACCCAGAGAGCTTGTTAGTTTTCAGAACTGGTTCATCATTCATCCCAGTGAGCGGGGTTAAAGCTGGTGATGGGATGAAACACCATTGGTTGATCTTTTCACCATGGTTAAGTATAGTGATTTTTAATGGTGAATATTGGCTAATTCTGGGATGGCCATATTTAGCCAATAATCAGCCAATATTACTTTTGATATAAAACACAATAGCTTGCCATTGTAAACCATTATGAACATTATTTACCACTATAGGTAGTTTCTTCTCTATACCAATATGAACTATAGTTTACCACTATTGGTGTATGAACTATTATTCATATTGGTATAGTGAAATTCATAAAGTGAACCACTATACCAATATGAAAACCAATATGAACTGTAGTGTAGTGGTTTATGAATTATATAGTTTACCACTATAGCCAATATTCGTTTTCCATCATCAACCACTACACGGCCAGGCCGCGCACTGAGCGATCTGAAGCTGTCTGAGATACCACTATAGATTTTATTGGCAAATTCGGGGGGTAATTATGCTTAACAGATCAATCTACAGTGGTTTAGAAATTATTTATTGGCTGATCAATCTATTGGCAATATATTTATTATGCTTAATAGATCAATTGGCAAATTTAGATTATGCTTAATAGTGTGGTTGATCAATCTATTGGCAATTGATTCACCCTACTAGTGCAATCTATTGGCACCCTAATCGGGTCAATTCATGACTGTTGGCACTATTTATGCTTAATAGCGTCGTTGATCAATCATGAACACTGGTTAACTAAGAATATGACTATGGTGGCATAGTGGTTTATATTGGCTACTGATGCTGCTGATAGCTTTAGTCCCCAATAGTTGGTCTATATCCCTTATAATAAATTGTTGGTAATCATCAGCTATTTAGCTGGTGGCTATTTAGTAATTATTGTTAGCATATGGCTCCAATGATAGCTGGCTAATGATAGCTCTATGCCGCTGATAGTTGTAGTTTCCTAATAGTTGGTCTATATCCCCATTATTAACCATTAACCATTAACCATTGACTAACAAGCTATCATTAACCATTATCATCCCTTATAATGGTAGTAACCATTAACCAGCTATCACTAGAGCCATACGCTTCACCGGCGCCAGCTTCCCATGTTCCGGGGACAGCGGCTCGCAGGTACAACCTGCCGGAACGGCTCACTCAACTGCAGGCGGAACAGCATCGTCAGCAGCTGGTGGTTAACGATGCTTAGTGATGCTCAATGGTGGCTTATGATGGTTGATGGTGGTGAATAGTGGTTGATGGTGGCTTATCATGGTTAATGGTGGTGCATATTGGGTTATTTGTGGTTAAATGATTCTTAAATGATGGTTAAATGATGGTAAATGGTGGCTGTTGATGGTCAATGAAGATTAATGGAGGTTAATGATAGTGATTATTTGCGTTTTCTTGTTGATCATTGGATAGTGTCCATCTCTCATAATTGCTGACACTACCAGCACCATCAGCTCACAATCAAGAAGCTCATCAGAGCACTTGTCCTAGCATATCAACATGGATCATTTCGGATGGTACCGCCTGCCACTAATGGTCAGAAGCCAAGGTTACAGGTGATGATGGTGCTGGTGGTCACTGTTCCGGTTGAGGTGACATTTCATGGGGAAATCCATCTCCGACAATCCTGCGGTTGCTGATGGTGGGATAAGATCCATGTATTTATTTCCCATCATTATCAGTTATTAACTCTCATAATTCATAAACTATGCATTATATATACTGAATCATAAACCCTGATTGACCATCAATTAATAAGCATTATGCATCGTTCATTTACCAGTTCATGAATGTGTATCAATTATTGATCATCATTAGCAGGATCTTTTTTACCATCATCGAATATCACAAAGCCCATGATTGTTTCTGCCGACGAGGGTGCCTACCCAATTCTGGCTACCGGTATTTTTTCTATCACAATGTACCAAATCTACATGACTATCTACCTGATGGTTTCTACCGAATCAACTATGGCTTAACAATCCATAGACAGTACCATGGCTTTGTGATCATGGAGTACCATCTTTAACTTTCTACATAGCACTACTTTAGCCTAGCAGAATACCATGGCTTAACTACCTGCAGTGCTCCCAGTGTTGTCGATCTGTCAGGAGAACCTCTCGCGCTTCGAACGAATGGTGCCTCGGCAGCGCGGTGGTCACGGCGCTCTTCGATTTACTCACAAGGAATCGGGCACCCATTAGTTGAAAGCCAGGTTCACTCGTTACGACTGGTAGTTGACACCATGAATTGGATTATCTCAATACAACTTAGTTCAGTCTCATAAGGTAAGCTATAACCCCCACAACCATTGCTAACAACGAGTTATCAAGGGGGGTGCACATCCAAGTAGGTTGGTGGTGCGCCAAGGCCCACATGGTAACCAGCTTGCGGGGACACAGTTCCTGATTCCCTATCCTGGTGGATCTGCAAGTTCCGCTCGTCCAGGTCTTGTGGCTGAGATGTCCAAAGGAGGTCAGGCTCTGTTGACGAAGACTGGTCATGCAGTTAGTTGAAAGAAATTTCAGTGGCAGAAAGGTGTACAATGAGGGTGGGTGCGTACTTGATTGCTCAACGTTTGTCCATCCATAAAGCCATCAATGATCTACAGCTTGAAGACAGATGAAACACGTGACAACGCAAGGGGCGGTGTGACCCACTTTGCCAGCTCAGTGGTGCCTTTGCCAGCTCAGTGATGCCTTTGCCAGCTCAGTGATGCCTTTGCCAGCAGCAATGTGGGGAACCAACTTTCGACACACAGAGCCGTGAACATCTTCCATACAACAACCAATGATTTTTCTCCACTTGCCACTGTCTTCGTCCAAACGACGTACATAGCTGAAAAGCCTATCAGTTTTCCCAGCTCAATGACTGATGGTCTACCCTCTAACATGGGGTTTCTCAAAATTGGAAACCCCAAATTGGACTCTGTATTGATGTTTAATTCTGCTCAAGAATGATCATTGTATTGGATAATTTGGGAGTAGCGTCATGTAGAGAAACCACCACATGGGCTGATGGTTCTGGATCTCCCAGAATTTGGTGATTGGCCATCAATATGGATGATGGAACAGTTGATTGAGCATAGCCTCAGTACTGACCATTCGTGCGGAAACCACCATTAGCTTGTGTAAAGTATAGTAAAGTAGCTGATTAACCGCTTGGTTAGCCCCGGCCGAGGGTTTATAATTGATGATCGTTTGTTGATTAGTCGCTCATGTTGTCAATCATCAGTTCATACTTTATATGCATCAGCCACGTTGTACCACTGTTGAATGACCACTGATGCCAGCTTTACATGAACCCTGATACACTGCGGTTGGTCATTGAATTAGCCATGGTTATACCCTTGACTAATCATTGTTCAGAACTGATGATCATTCGCAGTAGTTGATTGGCTGTTTTGTCGATTAGCCATTAATCCTTTCAATAGCAGTATGTATTCCGACTACTTTGCAGTAACAAATCGCTGTCAGTACCAGCATTTCATGGACAAGGCTACCTTTCAAAATGCCAAGCTTGCCTAGGTGAATCCTATGTCATAAACACCTGGTCGATGTCCTCTTTGATTGATCTTCTCCAGCATAGTGAATGACATGTTCTTTGTGTAGTTGTTCGTCATCACTTGTAATCTATAAAATGTTAAGTTTCTTAAATATAGTTAGATTTGTCCAACAAGCGTTTTTGACCTTCTTTTTTAACTAAATTCTCAATAAGCGTTTTTGCCCAACCTGCTGGCCGCTCAAAACGCTTGTTTCATTTTAGAAAGCCAAACGGAATGACACAATGTTTTTTCCATCAAAGTTGGTAAATTTGCTTAAAACTCGGTTAAACTCGGTTAAACTCGGTTAAACTCGGTTAAAACTCGGTTAAACTTGGTCAAACTCGGTTAAAACTCGGTTAAACTTGGTTAAACTCGGTTAAACTTGGTTAAACCTGGCTAAACTTGGTTAAACTTGGTTAAACTTGGTTAAACTTGGTTAAACTTGGTCAAACTCGGTTAAAACTCGGTTAAACTTGGTTAAACTTGGTTAAACTCGGTTAATCTTGGTTAAACCTGGCTAAACTTGGTTAAACTTGGTCAAACTTATTTAAACTTGGTCAAACTTGGTCAAACTCGGTTAAACTCGGTCAAACTTGGTTAAACTTGGTTAAACTTGGTTAGATTCCTTTTTTTGGTTTTAAAGAAGCGTTTTTGACCTACTTTTTGGTAAAAAAGGAGCGTTTTTGATGGTTAATTTGGTAAAAAAGAAGCGTTTTTGCCCTGAATTTGGCTAAACTTGGTTAAACTTGGTTAAACTTGGTTAAACTTGGTTAAACTTGGTTAAACCTGGTTAAACCTGGTTAAACCTGGTTAAACTTGGTCATACTCGGTTAAACTCGGTTAAACTTGGTTAAACTCGGTTAAACTTGGTTAAACTCGGTTAAACTCGGTTAAACTTGGTTAAACTCGGTTAAACTTGGTTAAACTCGGTTAAACTCGGTTAAGCTCGGTTAAACTTGGTTAAACTTGGTTAAACTTGGTTAAACTTGGTTAAAGTCGGTTACACTTGGTCAAACTTGGTTTAATCCGGTTAAACTCGGTTAAACTCGGCTAAATTCGGTTCAACTTGGTTAAACTATGATTTCAACAATGAAATTGCCAACAAGCGTTTTTGACCCTTCCCCGGCACATGGTTACGTGTTCTCACGTGCCCGACGAGGGTGCAAAACGCTTCTTCAGTTCTGTTACCTCCATTCCAACGAAGACCAGGGCTTAAGAAACTTAACACTATAAAATGTCTTACATATTGCACAAACAATCACACACATGTTGTTTGTGCCAACATGTTTCTGGATGTATGATTGCATGATTCTGTAAACAAACAAAAAACACATAGATAAACAATCAAACAGGCAAGCAAAACAAACCAAACCACAACAAAACACACATACATATATGGATATATTACATCGTACATAGTTCAATTAAAAGCACAATACAGCACACGCACACATACACATACACATATGTATATGTATATATATTTTGATATATACATATAATTTGGGTTTATTTAACCATTTAGGTACCTATATAGCCTAGAGTTTGCCAAAAAGACTTCAAGTCGCTCAAGGTGCACAGCTTCCTGAACTCCACAGAGATCCCCTTTCTGCTGAGTTTGGTCTTGGCCTTCGGCAACTACCTCAATGGCCACCTGGCGGCAGCTGTGGCACCTTGGTGGGGTACCTCCTTGGAGCTGGGTCCAGGCTATCCATCGGCTTAAAAAGGGGAGGGGGGGCCCCCAGGTTGGAGCCAGAAATCTCGAGATTTCCCATCCTGGTTGGAGGGGCTACCAGGAGTGGCATGGAACCAAATGCCCTGAGGAATCACGGGATGTGAGTCAGCCTTTTCACCCCTCGTATAGGTCATTCATATCGTTCCCAACAAGTTTTTTCCAGTAAATAAATTGATTTTCAGTCAAACAACTAGTTCCTGAATCCGCTGGTTACCAATAGTGAGCTAGTTACCAGCAGTCAGCTAGTTCCCACTAATCAGCTAGTTACCCGTACTTAAACCATTTTGGTTGCCGGTCGACACACCAAAAGTCACCAGGTTAAGAGCCCCAGCACCACCTGGCGATGCCGTCGTGGCGCCTCCCAGGCGGCAAGAACGAGAAACGCCTGGGACGCGCTGATGGCTTTCATGTTGAGTTGCTGGGTGCCTGGGACGCCGGGTCAGGTAGAGGAAGCAGGTGGTGAAGTGGTGGGTATGTGGTGGTTATGTGGTGGTTTAGTGATGTCTACGTGGTGGTGAAGTGTTGGTGAAGTGGTGGTTCAATAGCACATAAGTAATGGTAAAGTGACAGGTCAGTGATGGATGATAGCCGTCAGAGATGCTTATAGGCTCAATCAACGACAACAAATGGCTGATGATGGAACATCGCCATTTCAATCATTGACAAAATGATTGGATGAAGATGGTAATCTTCGGATGGTTTTCAGACTCTACAATCTGCACCCTGACTGCAAAACTGATGCAGGAAGATCTGTTTACCTATCGAACTATTGTTTTTTTCAAAAAATCTGCAAACAGCGCTGAAAGCTACATGACCGGTAGGAGGGGACCCACTTGGCAGGTCCTATCATTAAGCATCACAGCGTGATATATGGAGGTTGTTCAAAATAGGGAACCCTCCAGTTGTCATCCAATGTCATCCAGTTTATTCACAGTTTATCGTAAAAAACCACATCTCCTTTGATAAACCATCTATAGCAAATAAACCCTCTATAGCAAATAAGTCATCTATAGCAATACACCATGTATATTAACAAAATCATTTATAGTAATAAAACAACCTTACAATATATATTAAGATGACAATTTTACAGTACTAAACCATCCAGTTCATCAGCCATTTATAGTAATATTAATCAACAATTTCTATTCATGGACCATTTCTATTAATAAACTATCCACTTTATCAACCATTCATAGTAATAAATAATTTCTATTCATACACCATTTCTATTGAAATACCATCCAGTTTATTTACCATTTATAGCAATAAACCATTTACAAATGGCTAATAAACTGGCTGTTAACCATTTGGATAATAGTTTCTTTTGATAGTAATAAAACCATCTATAGCACATAAACCATCTATAGCAATAAACCATCTTCCAGTGTACTAACCATTCATCATTTATAGGGAGATAGCAATTTATATTAATAAACCTTCCAGTTTATCAACCGTTTATAGCAATTAACTGGGTGTTAACCATTTGGATAACACGTTTTATTGATAGTAATAAACCATTTACATTAATAAACCATTCATAGTAATCCTATAAAACCATCCAATTTATTAACCATTGATAGTAATAAACCATTTCTTGAGATAAACCATCCACTTTATCAACCATCTATATCAAATAAACCATCTATAGCAATAAACCATCCTCCAGTGTACTAACCATATATTATATTTATGAAAAATAGTGGTTTATTACTATCAATCGTTTATAAACTGGATGGTATTTCAATTTATGGTTGGTTTTTTTACTAACCATTTATAACAACCATAGCTTTGGGGTACCCCCTACTTCCAAAACCCCCCACGTCGCCGACCTTGCGTAGGTCGTCCAGGTGGCCTGGACTTGGTGAATGACACGCAGGGACGAGCCTGGGCTGGTGGAGGATGGTGAGTCGTTCTCGGTGGAACTGACCAGTTAACCAGGTTGATATTGGTAATTGTGGTTAATTAACAGGCTAATTAACAGGTCAATAGTGGTTAATATTGTTAATAGTGGTCAATTAACAGGCTAATTAGCAGGTCAATAGTGGTTAATATTGTTAACTAACTAACTAACCAGGAATAGTGGTTGATTGTAGGGTAATAGTGGCCAACAATAGTAGGGAATATCATGGTTAATAGTGGTGAATAAGAGGAATGGTGGTTGATTGTAGGGTGTAACAAGCATTAATAGTGGTTAAGAGTGATTGATAGTAGGGAATATCATGGTTAATGACGTTAATAGTGGTTCCAGTTAACCAGATTAATATTGGTAATAGTCAGTGGTTAATTAACAGGCTAATTAGCAGGTTAATTAAGAGGTTAATAGTGACCAGTCATAGTGGTTGATTGTAAGGTATAACAAGCATTAATAGTGGTTAATAGTGATTAATAGTAGGGATTCATAGTGATTAATAGTGGTCAACCAGGTTAATATTGGTAATAGTGGTTAATCAGCAGGTTGATTAACAGGTTAATAGTGGTTGATATTGTTAACCAGGTTAACCAGGTTGCAATATCAACAGGTTAATAGTGGTTGATTAACAGTGATAGTGTTTGATCATACCATTTAACTAACTAACGAGCAAAAGTGATTGATTGTGGGGTATAACTCAACCATTAATTAACCACTGATTAATGGTAGGGAATATCATGGTTAATGATATTTAAAAACCTGGTTGATTGTAGTGGTAATATTAGCAGGTTGATAGTGGCCAATTAACAGTAATAGTGGTTGACTATACCACAACCATTGATTCTCATGGTGTCTTTACGGTTGATTATAGGGTGAAACAACCAACAATAGTAGGGAATATCATGGTCAATGATATTTAAACCAATCTTGGGGAGAATCAATCTTGGTTGTAGCGGGCGGCTACTACTTGGACATCAAGATGTGTTCAAGGCAAAAAGAATGCTGGTGCGCTCCCACACAAGGCTGCGCTTGCGTCGCTGGCGACCAGAATTGTGACTCCGCAAACCAGTCAACTGAGTGGGAATTTGGGTAGGAATATCCGGATGGTTTGGACAGACTTTGGAGGAGATCTACCAGGAAGGCAACGCCCTGTTGGCGTCCGCGGCGTTTCCAGCCTCCGAGCAGCACCGGCCAGCGTCAGCGCAGAGCGCGGACGGACAGCGCATCGCGCAGGTTGTGCAGGGGCCAGACTTGCAGTCGCAGCCACACTTCATCATGAGCCGAGGCCCAATTCAGGCAACAGGATCTCACCTCACGGCCATGCTGGCCGATAGGGCGCCCACCAAGCACATGTGTACCGAGGCAAGATTTTGCCCCCAACGCACCAGATCCCTCCTGCCATTGCCGACTGCGTCACTGGCAAGCAGCTCACACAACGGTACCTACGCTTCTGCGAGTTTTTGTGGGCGGAGATGGAGCGGGACTTGGGACGGACGCCAGAGGTTGCTTGGAACTTCTGTCCATGCTTGGGGGCAATCTATTTTCTGGTTGATTATGCCATTCATTAAGTCTCATGGTGACTTTATTGTTGATTACAAGGTAAAACAACCATTAATAGTAATATCGTTATCATGGTTCATGATATTTAAAGTAACCTGGAAGCTGAAAAAAATCAGGATTAAAGATGTAAACCAGCTGCAAATGATGGTAATAATGAGTCAAAAATCATCACGTTCAAATAGGTTTAAAAAGTAGATCAGCTATTTCTATCATGGATTTCCACGCAACCAGTTGCCAGAGAGCAAAGCCACCCCACCGGTCGTCGCCAACACCTTGAAGCGAATTCCAAGCTTAGAACGCCCCGAGAACAACCCGGACCTCATGGGAGCAACCTCAGCGGCGCTCGACAATGCTTGGGAGCCATGGAACCATCCCAGGGTCTCGGGGAAGTTGCCCCCGAATCATCCAGATGATTCCTGCAACCCTAACAATGGTACTAAACTGACCATTTTTAGGGCACCCCTGCTTTGAGAAAGCATCATGTCATATATGGGGTATCAATCACCAGCGGGTAAGTCATGATATTCAATACCGCACCCCTTGATTAATTGGCACCAAACAACTACATAGTATAGAAGTGGTTTCTGCTAATGTCATGGGGTATTGACGGCCAACCGTCGGGAACAACAATACGTTTGATTTCGGTTTTTTTGACGAAACTATTTAGCTGGTTGATAGTTGAATATGTTGGCCATTTTCTGGATATTTGGAATGAATTCTTGATTGAAAAAATGTTATCAGGCAACAGCTGAAACTAACACTACGAGTGGTGTTGATGATGCATTTGATTTTGCTGTTGATACCTAATGCACCTAGTTCTGTACATGGTTGCTTCTCATAACAGGGGACCCAAAAAAATGATGGTTTATTATTTTGAATGTTTGATACAAAGGATGCTTGGGGGGGTACTCCTATTTTGAGATGGTTTAAGAAACAGGGGCTTTGAGAATAAGACAGGTCCCCTAGTCATAAGTTGGTTAGTAAACAATTTGACTCTATAGTCATATCTACCATTTGCCTGGTAGTTACCCTGCTTATAAGCCAACTTAGCTAACGATTGGGGGCCCGTCCTTTTCAACCACTCTGAAGCAGGGCTCACCGCGACGTCTAAGGAAACGTCAGGCAGCTGATCTTCGAAACTTTCTGCGAAAAGTATCCAAGTGGCTTGGCACTAGGGCGTGCAGCTGAGCCTTAGTTCCCTGGGATGTAAGGGGAACTAGCCACCTTGTAGGGGTTAGTTCATCATATTGTAGGGGTTAGTTCACCTACTAAGCATCATAAATGAAGGTGGGTGAATGGTGGTTAACAAACTCTTAAAGGTGGGTCATTGGATGATGAATGGATGTTATTAAGCTTAGTTCCCTGGGATCAAATGGCCTCATAAGGTTGGTGAACTCACCCCTACAACATGGTGAATGTCAAGTTGCGAAGTGGGAAAACACATTCGAGTGGACCTGTTTGTTGATGGGTCCCCCGTCCTGTGTCAGTCATTGGTTGATGATGGTCAATTGATGCTTGTAATTAATGCTCGGTTGGGTCCATGCTTGAATAATGGCTCATTGAGTCAATGGGGGTGATTCATGCTATTAGTTGATCCTTCACTGATGGTTGGTTATTTGACGTTTAATGAATGGTATATTGATGGTGAATGAGGGGCTAATTGATGGTTTCTTGATGGTTGCATGGTGATTAATTATGGGTTATTGATGGTTGTTGGTGATTGCAGGTGTGTGCCGCTGATTGATGCATGACGCTTGAACAAAGACTATGTGAAATTCCATGTAATATACACCTTTATTTGTGATGTTGTTCTTTGCTGGCTGCAAAGAAGCTTAAGTGTTGTTGCTGCCTACTGTTTGATGTGTTGAAACATGGCAAGTACATGTTTACTCCGCTTTCACATATGACAAGGACTACCAAACTACTGAAACATAGAACTCTGCATGACCACATGAGGCAGGCAAATATGTTTGGTGACTCTAGATAAATCATCATTTACTCTAGGTAAATCCTCAACTGCCACTGTTGAGGTTCCATTTTTCAGTAAGTATTGATAAGCCATCATTACGCAAAATTATTACAGACTGACAGGAAAGCCTGGCGCAAGACAGTCACAACATGACCACCTACAAGGTCCCTCGTCCCAAGTTGGAGACTCAGGGCAGCGATTCTCTTCTGAAACGTCAAGGCAAGTTCACTGCTAGAGGCGAAGTGGGCTTCATCCAAGTCAAACACCTCGTTAGTGCTCTAACAGAGGAAGGAGAACGACCCACAAAGACCTCCAAACGATTCACGGTTGATGGATGGGAAGGCCAAGAGGAGGAAGAGATCCGGGCCAATCCTACCTCGCGAAGAAAGAGTGCACATGGTCTTTCGAACCACTCTGCCTATGTGCACCGCAGCGGTGCCGGAGTTCAGCAACCTCACCTTGACCAAGACAGAATTGGACGAGTGGTATGATTGGTTCTATGGAGAAGACATCGCGGGTAGAAACCCAGCACCATCTGAGAGCATACTGCTTTATGCGGGAAGGAACGCATGGCGGAAGATCCATGACCTGGTCCATGGGGGTGAGACTCTCAGCCGCACGAGGATTCCCCCCGAGATTCCCCTTCGCCTCAAGCGGAGGCTCGGCTCGGCACTCCGCCTGATTAGGCAGGACCTTCTGTTCTGGCAGAGGGAGGTCTACGAGAGGGTGAGCAAAATGTCCCCTCGAACTGGGACTCCCATGGGCAAAAATCAAAACCTCAGCGCAAGTGCAATAGGAATCCGTGCTTTCTAGGAATTTACCTCATCCTTTTCGGAAGTCTCTTGGGGGAACTGGCATATAGTATCCTTTTGAAGGACAGCCGCAAACTGTGATACATCTACGGAAGGACAACCAATGGGGGGCGGTACTACCATTTGCACGTGCAAAAGCTAAACAGAAAACCAGAAGAGCCGACCCTCCCAGTGGCTAACTGGTTGCACCTGGTGGCATTCGCCATGGCTACCGGGCTTCACCCACCTTGGACGACCAGGGATCCAGCCACACCCCGGGCCCCGGCAACGTGAGGCCATTCCGAACGACTCTTCGAAGAACTGGCGCCGGTCTTTGCCTTGGCACCTTGGACCTGACGGTTTGCGGAGATGCACAGCCGGTGGATGAATGGTGCTTAGTGATGGCTAAGGGTTATTAATATGTGGTTGTAATATAAATCAACCAACTAATGGGGGATAAGTTCACCAACTAGTGGTTGATAGTAGGGAACGATAACCAACAATAGTAGTGGATATACAAACAACATGGCTTTGGGTCAAGCAGTTAACCAACCAATTTCATGGGGAATAATGACCAACAATAAGGGAAACAAATGGTTAATGATAGGGGAACCAGGGGTACGGGTTTTTGACCCACAGCCATATGTGGTTATTAATGGTTCATTCATTCCCCTTGCACTAAGTGCCAGCCGCCACCCAGCAGAAGCAGGTTGGCTATTGATGGTTGATCTGTGTTAATCATGGTCCGTAGTGGTTATTGATGGTTAATCATGGTTAGTGGCTATTGATACCGTTTATTTAATGTTGGTACATGATGGTTATTCATGGTTGACAACTGATGGTGGTTGAGAGTGGTTATTAATGTCCAACAATGGTTGGTAATGTTCATCGATGGTCAATAGTGCTCATGAGTGGTTATCCGAGTAATTAATCACTCATATAGTACAGTAGGTGAACAACCAAAGCAATCAAATGGGATATGCTCTGATAAACTGGATTGGTTTTGAGGAAAAACCACTATTTATGATTGGTTTCCTTTAATGTTAGTAGGTAATAGTTGGTTACAAGTTGACAATCTATGTCGGTCCGTGCTTAATATTACCAGCTAGTAACCATTCAGTAACTAGCTACTAACCAACTACTAGGCAACTATCAACCAGCTATTAGTGAACTATCTCAAGCTGAAAATAGTAACCTTCAAGACCAGGAATAACCAGCTGGTTCCCCACCTGCCAGGTGAGGGTTGTTAGATTTTTATGTCAGTTGCCGGTCCTCCTTCTCCTTCTCCTTCTTCTCCTTCTCCTTCTTCTCCTTCTTCTCCTTCTTCTCCTCCTCGCCGGACCTCAGCGACGACCATCCACGCCCAGTGTTCGCTGCCGGACCTCAACCACGACCATCCCCGCCCAGTGTTCGCTGCCGGCCCCCACCCACCCCCACG
>VSDK01018077.1:58258-72040 GCA_009767595.1 Symbiodinium kawagutii
CAGCATGCTAAATGAGAGGTCCTAGTTCCAAAATGCTACAAATAGCAAGCATGCAAAATGAAAGGTCCTAGCTCTAAAATGCAGCAAATAGCATTCAAAATGAGAGGTCCTAGCTCCAAAATACTGCAAATAGCATGCAAAATGAAAGGTCCTAGCTCCAAAATGCTGCAAATAGCATACAAAATGAGAGGTCCTAGCTCCAAAATGCTGCAAATAGCATGCAAATGTTTGATCCTTGTCAATTTTTTTTTTGATCCTTGTCAATTTTTTTTTTGATCCTTGTCAATTTTTTTTTTGATAGCCTTTGCTTCTCGAAACGCCACTGTTTCCCTGCATTTTGAACTGTCAATTTTTTTTTTGATCCCTCCCAATTTTTTTTTTGATCCTTCCTCGTCAATTTTTTTTTTGATGCATCCCAATTTTTTTTTTGATCCATCTCTCGTTAATAACATTAGTCGTAGTGGTTAAGACTAGTGATTAGTAATGGTTAATAGTTTTTAATAATAGTGGCTGCTTAGTGGTTATTGGTTAATACTAGTGGTTGATTAAGTAGTGGTTAATAGTGGTTATTGGTAACCAATAGTGATTAATAGTGATTGGGGTGGTTTATATTGGTCAACATATTACCAATTTTTTTTAACCACTACTAGTCACTAGTAACCAGAAATGGGGTGAGCCAAAAATGAAGGGTTCATTATAGCGGTTAATAACCGTCAATAAGTTGGTTGATAACTCTTCAAAGTGGCTAATAGTGATTAGCATGGGTTCATTGCCGTTTGAAAATTGAAGATTCATGGTTCATAATGGTTCCTGATGGCTAAATGAATACATGATGGTTATCCAAGCGGTAGACTATCATTTTCATGCAGAGCACAACCATTTTCGGATGCGTTTTCCTTGTAATGATGGTGGTTGTCCAGATTTATTCAGTTTCACCGGATGCAAAAGTGATCAGGTCATAGGAGATAATCCTTGTGTAAACCAGCCTCAAGAATTTGTAAGCCATTGCGCATCGCAGAGGTTGTCAGCACTGGATACCATTTCACACTGTGAGTATCTTTAAAACTGTAATCTGGCTGGTGATTTCAAACATTGTTGGTTATCAAAAGTATTACCAAATGGTTGCTTGATTGACTAAACATGTTCATAGGGGTTGAAACCATCAACAACTTGTTATAGATCATTTGTCAGCATTTATGTTCCAAGCCGGCATGACTTGGTTGATCAGCAAATGAGAATCAGAGAAGCGAAATTGGCCTTCCCCTCAAAACAGCGATTGCGTGGTCGTATCATGATTGTTGTCATTCTATTGTTGCAAACAAATGACAACAAGCAGCATAAGATGAAAGTCTTTTAAGACGCCGAAATACAGGCTGTACTGTACCAAAATCTTGTAAACTTGGGATGCTATGGGATGTCCGTGGCGGTCTGACCACCTGATTTGACTAAGATGTTTGGGATGCTTTGGAACGTATTTTAAGCCATGATCCTGGTGCCATGGGACAACGATGATCGGTGGTGAGAGACATTGACAACCAGCAAGTCCACATGGCCGAAACATGTTTACTGATTCATGGCCGGGATTTAAAACCATAAATCACGGGCAACAATGGTTGAATATTACCCAAAACTTTAGAGCATCCAATTGCTAAATGCAAGAAAGTGGATTGAGAACCTTTTGAGGGTCTTGGATAAAAAGTTTTCACGTACAATTTGCCTACCTCCCCATGGAAACAGACTTTCATTTCCGTAACTACAGATTTTGTTGGGCGGGTGTTATCCCCCATAGTATCCGTGTAGTATTTTTCAGTCCAAAACTTTTTCAATCCACCACATTTCTGGACGGGGCGGTCGATAGAATGAATCCTGACAACAGGAGGCGCTAGTAGCAGCTCGTTTTCAGACCATCATATTCATTTGTCCGGCCCCGAGAATATGCAGCAACTGTGGGGTATAAACTCATAGACATCGCCTGGCTCTTCTTCTCCAAGCCATTTACCCCGCTCTGCAAGCATTGAAACAGTCAGTAGTTAAGGTTGCCTGTGTTCAAATTGAGACTTGTGGGTACCGCACCGGTACGCTATGTGCATCTGAGCCTTTGTTGCGCAGACCTTCTCCTGTTTTCACCTGAGGTCGTTCGCGAGCTCGATGCTACGTCCCTCTATATGTACAGCAAGCGTCAGCGCTTGCCTGTCCGCTCCACAAAGTTTTAGTCGAGAAGAGCTGTTTTTGAAAAATTGGGAACTGGTGAACTGAGAGAGCTGATTGTCGCGATGGAACACCAGAAGAAGAAGACTCTGGACAACAGCGGCCGCGAAGTTCACTACCATGTGGTTCTTCGCATGAAAGCCACATTTGCGCACAAGCAGAGAAGTGATCATTTGCACGAAAGACGTGGGATCCATGGGGCGTTGTCACATCCACGCGATGGTTGGAGCGGAATGGTCAGGTACTTGCCGGAAGAGGCTGCCGTGAAGGTGGCGAAGATTTGGATCCTACCCCACTGCCGGCTCAACCTGTGGGAGGGGGGGCAAATTCAAAATTTCCTGACATCCGATTTGCAGTTGGATTTATCATTATGATTCCAACTTGTTCTTAGCATGTTGCGCAGCAGTTTAGTCTACAGCCCCGAACATTCGTGAAATATTGATATTGTATTTATAATTACACAAGCGGTTGGTTTGAACAATCAATTATTGTGGTTCCACATTGTCATGGTTCATAGCCATTTTTTGATAATCAGGTTTTAACACACGTTTATCGTGGTTCCACAAATCATGATTCATAACCATCACACTCTGGCAAAATAAGCTGGCTGCGTGGAAGCTAAACCATGGAAATAGTTGGTATCTGTTTCAAAACGGGTGATTTCACCTTCCTTGTTAAAAGTGGTTGGTGGTTTGAAACAGTTTTTATTTTCCCTTTTTTTACTAAGAAATGGTTGGTTGACAAACACATTTTTCATAGGGGTGGTTCAGCCATCAACCAGTAATGATCATTATCAAACATGTCAACAACTATTAACCACAATTAACCACTGGTTAACCATGGGTGGTTCAACCACCAATCAGAAAACCACTGGTGCACATCCGTTCCTTGTCCGAAATTCTACGTTCTCTCCAGGTTCGACCGCGCGCAGCAGCACATCAATGACCTCATTCAGAAGAAGGAAGCAGCGAATGGCTCGGGGTTTTTCACCGGCCAGTTGGCGCGTGGTTGGTTGGTTGGATTTCCTATATCCCTTAAAAATGGAAAGTAAGGAACTACCAAGAGTCTTCCAACGAAATGGTACTCATAGAGTTTGTTTTACGGTCTGGTAGATTGATCTGGCAATGAAACCTCCACCATGTATGGATTGTTTCCAAGATTTTTTAGGGGTATGACGATTTTCTATGTATACTCCAGAAGAGCGATGAGCTTCGCCAGGGGTATCCCGCTCTAGGCTTGGAACAGGGGAGCGATTTGGAGCTACCAGGGGTGGTGAAACCAAACAGTAGCATCTGTCAAAATTCAACCTAGTCGTACCATCTCTGGCAGTGGGGCTGTTTGCGGCAGTGAATGGCACAGTATTTATAACTCCTACCAGTACCCACACTTGCTGAATGGTATCCAACAGTCAACAGCATATGCCAGCAGTTGTTAGTGATAGGAAGTTGCCAACAAAAATTATTCAAACCATGATTTAACTGAAGTTCAACGAATTCAATGATGAAGAACTGTTGGATTCTGTTTCTACTTGATCTTCAATAGCTTGGTACTTGAAAACCGTTCGAAACCACCAGCAACCCCTGGGCAGCTGCAGGACTCAACGCTGCAGCAGTTCAAGGCAGTTTTGGCCAACTTCAAAGCCGCCTCTTGGGCCGCAGCAGCCGTGGTGATGCGTTGGGATCGGTGATCCCAGCAGGCACAGCAAGGGCTGGAGCGAGCTCCACCGGAGCGCCCGGTCGACAAGTTACGGGGTGGTGAAGATCACTGATGGTGAAAGGCACTTTGGTAGTACCAACAGCGGAATTTTTACATATAATATAATGGTTAATTTGTTAACAATAGGGGAATGTAGGGGATTATTCGCAACAATGATTGATTGCAACACGAGTACTGCAACAATGGTTGTATCAAATGATATGTACAGCAGTATAGCACATGTACCCATACCAGATAGTTGGTATAGTCCTTGGATTTGGGAATCAATAATCTCAAGTCGCAAACTAGCAGTAGTTTGTGTTTCATATAGCATTTGTGTGTGTGTGTGTGGGTGTGTCATGACCATTTATGGGTGGTAACTTGGCTATCATTATATGGTTCTGGGTCAAAACCCTGTACCCCTGGTTCCCCTATCATTAGCCATTGTTTTCCCTATTATTGCAGGTTATTATCCAGCAATATTGGTTGGTTTATATTGACCCAAAGTCATATCCATTTTGCTGTTATCAACATTATGTTGATAATTGACCAACCTCTCAACGAGTTGATTAGCGCTACTGGCATAGCTTTTGTTTTATCCCAATGATTGGTTTATCAAGAAGCTTCTCAAGCAATTGATTTGTTTATGAAGCAGTATCTGAACCAACATTAGCCAACACAGTTGAATTAGCCAATTGATTAACCAATGTTCACCAACAGCTTCTTAAGCGATTAATTAACCAATTGATCAGCCCATTTCCATCCACCAGAGAGCCAGCGTTGAGGAAACCTATCGCGGGGACCCCATCGTGGTGGATGGCCAAGTGAAGGACCTGTGAATAGCCTTGGCCAAACGCACAAAGCGGGAAATCAAAGTCATACCATGCCACTCAGCCCTCACGGAATGGTGATGGAGATACAAATAGTCTGTGATGTATCCTACTATCTTTTTTTCTGAATTTTAGATGTGGATAACGATCATAGAAGTGGGGAATAATTGTCTCATCATTCTGAGGATGCCGTAGTGAGTGGTTCTTACTTGGAAAGATGGTGAACGGCGGATCTTGCGGTCATGCTGGAAATCTTGTTGACCCGACTCCCTCCTTGGCGCACATCAAAAGTGACCAGAATGAAGGGATGGCATGGGCATGTTGCAACAAGGTTTCATCCGTCCAGAGGACCACTCCCTGTTTGGTGCTTGACAATGATCGAAAATATTGATGGACGTGAATGCTGGGTTGTAGCGACCAACCGGATCCGGAGTAAGGATGTAGCTTGACCAAGGCTTCTATGGGTCAACCATGAGGTTTGGACCCTAGATCTATCGAGAGCATGTGCCATCAAGACATATCATGACCATAAAACCAATTGGGCATCCATGTTTATTTTCCACTTATATTGGGATGGTTGGCTGATCAATTATTTTTTCAAAAGGGTTGAACCAGCAATGAGTAGATGAATCGCTTTGTTTTTTTTTCCGCGCCATCATTGAATCCCATCGTTCAATGAACAACCTGTTCTGAACCATCACAGATCATCCAGTCATTAGAGATATGACGCTGTACCAAATTTTACGCAATTCACTGTGAGCTTGAAGCAAAGTGTGCTAATTCAGATAATTATATATGTCCACCACGGGTTTGTGTTTTGGATTACCTAATAGTCAGAGAGACAAGTGTGCCAGTGCCGCGTCTATCTTTTCTTCATCTGCTTGCAGTGCCAGGACGGAAATCCCAAGTCCGACATGACCAGTGAAGTGTGGTGCAAGATTTGGGATGACTTCTTTGTTGCTGGGCCAAGTAGCAGTGAGTTCCCCCAAGGGCAGCGTTGAGTTGGGGCCCCCGGAGTGAGGAGACCATTATCATCCTTCCATTTGTAATCTTTTGATGCTCATTTCCTGCTTGTCCTTGCATTTCCCACTGTTCATTGTCCTTTTATTTGTCGGTTTTCTTCGCTGCTTTTTCATGTTCCTTTTATTGTTCTTTTATGTACGTGTCATGTTCCTTCCAATTGTCTTCCGAAGTCCATTCATTTGTTTCGAGCACACTGTTGTAAGTTGACAGGATGTCGTTTGAAAGTGAAAGGGCATGAAGATTGCATGTTCATGCTTCGTAAACAATACATACAGCTGAAGAAGCAACAAAACTTGGACTCTTTGTCATTTGTACTAGGCTCAACTTTCAAGAGTTACTTTTTTTGAAGTCAATGTAAGAACTCACGTTAGAGTGTTTAAAAGTCAGGCTTTCCACAAGCGAAACATGGGCTCCTTATGCCTGTTTGCTGGGCTGAGTGCCTTGCTGGATGCCAACACCAAGGCTTATCCTTTTTCACTAGCCTACTAGGGTTTGTTCATTTGTATTGATATGCGTTATGATGATAGGAATAATAAATTTATTAGCTGGCTTATAACCACTTAATTTGATAGGGTCAATTGGTGGTTAGTAGATGATTCGTTCAGTTATAGGCTTAATGAACCATTGATTGATCACCAATTAGCCATTAATCAACCATTTACTCACCATCAGTTCACTACCACTTAACCATCAGTTATATAACTATTCATCAACCATTCATCAACCATTCATTAACCTTCCAGATTCTAGAATATTGTACTAACCATGAACTACAGTGTGACAGCTTTTCTTTCATGGCTTGGGATTGCAGTCTGACCAGACTGAGTCACCAATGATCATCTATGGAGAGCCGTGAGCATTCGAACACCTACTTTATGAACATTGGAAATATCATGTTGGAATTTTGGAGTAGTCACAAATGATCATTTACGTACCTACTCTGATTCTAGACGTTTGTGGACTTTTTTGGGAGATTGAAGCTGCACATCCCCAGATTCGCCCATCACCAGTCCCTCATGGTGACAGGGCTGAGAACCCATGGGGCGTCTCGGTAAACAGACATGGGTGCTAGGCCCTGTCACATTTCTGATGCTCAGGGATGGATATCCAATATCCAGATGGCACTCCAGAGCTTCTCCTGTCCCAGAAATGGTTGAAGGGAAATCGACGTTGGAAACGGAGATTTCAACCAACAAGCTACTGGGGGGCTTCCAGGCAGAATTTCACACCATTTCTGGGATCCTGAGGTTCCCAGCGAAAGGGTCCTGAGCTTTGACGAAAAGCGGCAGAAGAGCCTGATTGAGCCACGCTTTTGCAAGGCGCGATGGATGCAGACATGCAAACTTGAATATGAATACCCCAGTTGGTTGGTCATAAGCCCACTTAGTCAGGTAGTTAGTGGTAGTTAGTCAATTAGTTGGTTAGTTAGCTAGTCAGCTAGTTACTTAGTTGGTTAGTTAGTTAGTTGGTTGGTTGCTTAGTTAGTGTGTTTGTTAGTGTGTTTGTTTGTTGCTTAGTTTTATGTCCACTAAAAGTTAAAGTTTTTGCACGGGATCTGAAAGCCACCAAGAAGCGCCCCTTGGTTCACCCAGCAACCTGGCTCCTGCGTATGCCTGGTACCAAAAATTGGTTTGCAGGGGAGTTTGGCTGCAGCAGGGGCTGGTTTGCAGGGGGGGAGTTTGGTTGCAAACATGTTTCTTGGAAGATTATAGTGGTTGATAGATGTTAATGGGGACAATAACCAACAGTAAGGGTTAAACAACCACTAGTTGGATCTAGTTGGTGGTTTCAGAGAATGTTTATTTTCCCTGGTATTACCACATGGTGTGTTGGTTGACTTCCGCATATCTTTCATAGGGGGTTGAAACCACCAACCCGAAAACGAATCATTGCAACCAGGCAGTTGTGCTTTCCATCTTTTGATCACACTGCAGGCTGGATAGTCAACGGATCTGGCTTGAGATTTATTGACAAGCAAGCATGAGCTTACAACCTAATACTGCCAGGCTGTTTCAAATAGGCTGCCCGTCCATCGACAATGGCAAGTCTCTGAGTCTCCTCAAGATGGCGCTTTACCAGCGGGGATCGTGAATAGTTTGGATGACCAACAATAACGAACACCACTTGTCAGTGTTGGTGACTATATTCACCACTTGTTAAGCCAATATAACCAACAAGAACCACAGTAATATAACCAACAATTCACCACAATAAGCCACCGCAGACCATCATGAACACTTTGATAACGCACAAGAACCATTGCAAGTAATATCCTGACCATCATTGACAAGATATACCAATCATGACTAACAAGATATACTAGCCATCAGTAACAAAGCATCATGTGTTGTTACACGTCAAGCGCCCGTAATCGGAAAGATTGCGGCCGTACGGCTCGTCCCTGCGGAGCGTATGAACAAATGGCTAGCGATGAAAAGTCCAGTAACAAACCATCATCAATGGGGTTATTAACCACCATTATTTACCATATAACCACATTAATCAACCAATAATGGTGGTTAATAACCAACAAACTATAGGGAAAACAATGGTAATGTTGGTTTTTGATTAGTACCTACCTGTTGGTTTCATGCCTTTTTTCATTACTCTAGGTACCAACTTCGCCCAGCGAGGTGCACTTTAGGGGGCGTTACACTAATCAGAAACCAACATTAACCATCACCCACACTGAATCAAAAGTCCTGGGATAATTGACGATCTGAGATAGGCTGGTAATTTCGGGAGGCCAGTAAAGTCCAGGCACAAGTTTGACAATTCATTCATATTGGCAGTTGGTGGTTTCTCCAAACATGGGTAAACAACAGATCATCCACTACGTACTAGCCATCTTTAGTGATAAACCAACCATAGCTTTGGGGTTCCCTATTTTGAGAAACACCCAGTTGGTTGTTGGTTCTTACCAACCAATTGATTCACTAGTTGCCATGTGGTGGTTGAACTAAGCCATTGACCAATCAAGTAGTATCAATTAGTATTCAAACCATCATAAATCACCAATCATTTAAGTCCATATCAACCATTGCTAAACCATTACTAAACCATTCAAACCCAATTTTCTACAGGTAAACCATTGCTAAACCATTTAAGTTTAAATCCATTGTACCCGCATTTGGGTGGTAACATTTCCTGCCGAAGACGAAGACGAATTCGAAGACGAATCCCTTAAAAAAGAATAGATCTCATAACCTTTTGAAGACGAATTCCGAAGACGAATTCCCGAAGACGAATTCCACCCTGAAGACGCACGACCCCCCGAAGACGAATTCCGAAGACGAATTCCCGAAGACGAATTCCACCCTGAAGACGCACGACCCCCCGAAGACGAATTCCGAAGACGAATTCCCGAAGACGAATTCCCCAGCCGAAGACGCACGACCCCCCGAAGACGAATTCCGAAGGCGAATTCCCGAAGACGAATTCCCCAGCCGAAGACGCACGACCCCCCGAAGACGAATTCCGAAGACGAATTCCCGAAGACGAATTCCCCAGCCGAAGACGCACGACCCCCCGAAGACGAATTCCGAAGCCATCTGACCTTGTTTCATATTTGATGAAACACGAACCTGGAGTTTTGACTGGAGGTTTTGATTCTCCAGCTGAACAAGCGCTACATTTGCAAGCTTTCTGGGAGGGATGGAGGTTGGCAAATGCAGACCATGAAGTTTACCGAGAACACAATTCCAACCTGTCACAAATTCTGCCTTTGATGCTACATGGAGATGAGGGTAGAGGCAAACGGAGGGGCAACACAGTGGTTTGCAGCTGTGAAACCCCAATTTCTTCTTTTACTGCTGTGAACGTTAAAAAACGTCGGCGTGCAGAGTGTGATTGCTCACCACCGCCCCAGTCTGTCCGCAAGTATGGAGGGGTTACTCGCCGACTATCGAATGAACACCTAGCAGCATTGAGAATGCAAGCAACCACCATGAAGGGGCATTCATTCTTGCATCGTTTTTTGATGTTCATCATCCCAGTGGCAATACATCACGAGCGCCCAAATGCATTGATGGAGTTACTCAAACTTGTGGCCCTTGACCTTCGACGATTGTTCTATGAAGGCTTTGATGCTGGGGGGCGTCACTATGCGGTGGCTGTGATTGGTTACAAGGGAGACCTTAAATGGTACAAGCGAATCGCGTTGGAGCGCTCCTGAGAAAATCAAAGCCAAATCAGAAACATCGCTTGTTGCCACCAATGCGGTGCAGGTGTGGATGGGGTTCCTATGGAAGACATGTCAGAAGATCCAATTTGGTCTGCTACAAGATTCCAGTCGCGTCCATGGAACACACCACCACCTTTGTTGCCAGTGCCCTTTTGCAACGCTGCTCCAGAGAAACTTTATCGAGGTGATCCATTTCATTTGTGTAAAGTTGGCATCTTCAGAGACCTGTTCGGGTCATGCTTACTCTACTTGGTGTTGAAGGGCTATTTTGGCCAGCATGGGGATGTGAACGAGAAGTTGTCGAATGCTCATGGTGCTTTTAGGTTGTACTGCACAACCGTGGGTAAATCCCCAGCACTAAGATCATTCACACGTGCTTTGCTAATGTTTCCACGGCTGGATGCCTATCCGTGGTCCAACACAAAAGGATCCGATACGATGCTCTGTCTTTCCTGGATGATTGTTCAGTGTGCAGGCTTTGAACAAACTCCTTTGGATCCTTCCCATTCACGAATGCTGGAACTTATGAAACGTACATGTCAGGCTGCGAAGTCCGTGTTTAGGACTCTCAACAATCACAATTTATGGCTGGAACGACCTTGTGGGATGTGCCACCATGCTGACATGCAACGCTTTGTTTCTGGGTACATCACCCTCGCAAGCCTTTGCCTCAATGACAGGTTTAATGGCTTTGCTGTGAAACCGAAACTGCACTTGTTCAAACACCATGTTCTGGAGGTTCACGAGGCGCTGCTTCAAGGGGACCCAGTTATATTTAACTGGAACTGCTACAACTGCGAACAGTCAGAGGATGTGGTTGGACGGGTGTCCAGGCTTTCCAGACGCTTAGACACCCGAACAGTTTGCCAAAGAACTTTGGAATGTTTTTATCTTAAGGCTGGGATCCTCTATCGACGGTTCAAACGGAACCATGGACTCTGACGACTGATCAGCCTGAGCTTCTGGCAGCAAAGAGTTGCTCCATGGCCGGCTGCATGGGAGAGCATGAGGGAACACTTGGAAATGAGAATTTTGATATTACATTTTTGTTTGGGATCCGATGTGAAACCATTTCGCCAAAGATGATCAACAATGATCAATGATGATCAAAAAGGATGATGTTCAAGCACACATTGGGCCAACATTGCTACGGGGAGCAAGCTTTGAACCATGAAACCATCAGAAGAGAAACCAAGATCATATCATCGAGCATTTTTTCATACCATCGAGCGATTCTTTCCCCATCGAGCGATCTTTGCAGAATAGAGCATAAATTATTTTGATTTCAGGATCGAGCGATCTTTTTGCACTACACGATGTCCTAGGTATATTTGGTTACATCCAACACGTGTTCTATATTGCCCTTTGTCATATGTCTTGTAAAGCCCTTCAATGATCGGGTCTGCCAGGACAATTGCGCGTGCATGAGGCCAGCTGCTTGAGGTGCCGCGGTTGCCGTAGAGCAGCAATTCGCAGTCGCTGTTGGCCAGCGTTCTGCAAGGGGAGTTTCACATAGATTGCCATGGAAGAGTCAGTTAGGGTTAGTGGCTGTTGAGGATGAGTGTTTCCTGGGGGCTGTTCAGAACGGATCCCCCTTTCAGTCTGGCCAATTCAGGTGCGGACGTTGGGATGGAGGATTTGGATTTCTTCCAGGTGCGCTGCCGCTCGGCAGTCGAATGGCAGTGATGGACTGAATTTATTCCGCTTTTTCAAATCTTGACTTTGAATGTGATTTCATGGAAGTGAAGCTTTTTTGGTTCAAAAGAGCGCCCAGGGGGCCTCTGACATACGCTTTTTTTTGTTCATTGCAGATTGCGTTTGGTCGGCGCACACTGGGTGTTGCCTTTGAGCCATGACCTGGGACGAAGGCTCCCATGTTGCGACGTGCGATGCGTGTTTGTGGAGCTTTAAATTTAGAATCTGGGCGAACCGTCACTTCGCCCGTACCAAGTGCGTGTGGCGGAGAAGCAGCACCGGACAAGTGTATTGCGTTCATTGCTTGTTCACCAAGCGATGTCCGAGCGATGTACCCTTCAATCCACATCACTGGGATAATATGATTAGCTTTGCATCTGTTGCCAAATTTAAAATGCATCTGATGTTGTCGCCAGAGAACTATATCTTCCCATCATTATGGTTTCAGGAAGACACTGACCCGGACAAGATTGTTGCTGAGGCCGATCTTGAAGAGCAATCTTCGTTCGTGGGAGCAGACACTACACCATTGGAGGGAGCGAAGCCATCGCGTGCTGATGCCAACTATGAGGAGCGATCTTCTTTCTTGGGAGCAGACACCATTCCACTGGAGGGAGCGAAACCATCGCATGTTGATGCCAACAAAATGAAATATGCCGCGCGCATATCTGGAGAGACTGAATCCTTGAAATCGTTGAGTCCCGAGGTCGCTGAACTTCGCCAAGACGTGAAAGAATTGAAGCAAATGGTGAGAAGCCTGTCTGCAGATTGCGAGAAACTGATTACCATGCAGGCGCAGACACAAGCTCTGCTGCAACAGCAGCAACCGACGCATGCGGCGAATCAATCGTCCGCTTGGTAGCGACCAGCTAGTTCTCAGCTATCAATTTTGAGAGAACCAGCGACCCGCGGGCCGAAAAGCTTTAATTCTTTTTTCAACCTGGGTTGTCGAGTATGATGCTCTTTCCAGTCAAATCTTGTTTTGCGCAGCCCCGTTGGATTAATTGTTTGTTGCAGATGCACGTGCTGTCCGCTGTCGTTCGCATAATGTTTTCTTGCCCGCCCGTTGTAGGCCGTGGCGTCGTGGCTGGACAATCTCAGTCTTTTCGAGGCACGCCCGCTTTATAATGTTGGTCTTTTGAAATGTGGACTCTGACTGGTGAACTATTTTGGCCTCATTTTTCGCCCGAGAACGACTGATTGCCTGCAGGGAACTTGACGTGGAAACGACCCCCTGGCCCGAGGATACGTGTTTTTCTCGGATAACAAGTGAATGGCTCAAAGGAGTTGTGTTCGGATGAGATTGTCATGTATATATTTGCTTACATTCCAACGCGTGTTCTTCATTGTCTCATGCTGGCGTAGCCCTTTGTTATATGTCTTGTAAAGCCTCCGCACTGATCGGGTCTGCCAGGACACTTGCGCGTCCATGAGGCAAGCTGCTTGAGGTGCCGCGGTTGCCGTAGACTCGAGCAGCAATTGGAAGTCGTTGTTGGCCAGCGTTCTGCCAGGGGAGTTTCACATAGATTGCCATGGAAGAGTCAGTTAGGGTTAGGGGCTGTTGAGCATGAGTGTTTCTTGGAGGCTGTTTAGATCGCATGCTCCTTTCAGTCTGCCCCATTCAGGTACGGACGTCGTCGATGGAGGATTTGAATTTCTTCCAGGTGCGCCGCCGCTCGGCAGTCGAATGGCAGTGATGGACTGAATTGATTCCGCTTTTTCACATCTTGACTTTGAATGTGATTCCATAAAGTGAAGCCAAAAGAGCGCCCAGGGGGCCTCTGACATACGCATTTGTTGTTTATTACAGATGGCGTGCGGTCGGCGCGCTATAGGGGTTTTGACGTGAGTATGCATCATCCTACTGGTCTAAACTATTTCGGTCGGGTTACTTAAAGGGTCTCGTCAGTAACGCTTTCAGTTTTAGCGTGCTAACGATTGATTGGCTGCGCGGAAATTGACATTGAAACGACCCCCAGGCTTAGGGGTCGTTTCAGGACACTTGAGGACACGTGTTTCTCGGATGGCTTCACTGTTCTTGGCTCAAAAGAACGTCCGGGGGGCCGCTGATTTATGGCCGTGATGGATCGCTCGGTACGATGCCGTCGTACCTTTGACTTGCTAGATGACGATGATAGCAGCAATCCG